>QNTS01002270.1:117410-132605 GCA_003317085.1 Hucho hucho | reverse complement strand
TGACCAAATACTTATTTTCCACCATAATTTGCAAATAAATTCATTAAAAATCCTACAATGTGATTTTCTGGATTTTTTTTCCTCATTTTGTCTGTCATAGTTGAAGTGTACCTATGATGAAAATTACAGGCCTCTCTCATCTTTTTAAGTGAGAGAACTTGCACAATTGGTGGCTGACTAAATACTTTTTTCCCCCACTGTATAAGTGTGCCCTTTGTTCACCATGGTGCTGTCGATTATTGTTACTATGTCCGTTGGTGCGTGTGAGTACCTGTGCTGTGTGTTTTGGCTTTCGTGCCATTGTGGATTTGCGCAGATGATTACAGGTCTTGTCCCGTCATTGTGCGTGTGTGTTATTTATTCGAGGTTCTCCTAGCTCTTTTGTTTGGGTTTCAACCCTGTGTTTTTGTATAGTGTTTGTTTGGTCTTTGTCCCCGTGCCTTTACATGGCACGCTGTAATTTGGGTACAATAAAAAAAACTATTACGCATTCCTGCGTCTGTCTCCTGGATCATTCATACCGACGTGACAGTATATTATACCTCTAACCCCCCCACCCCCAATGAAAAAAAAGGTCACAAAATTAAAGGATGTTTGCGAAGAAATACATTTGGACACATTTCTGTTTAATCAATGATATTCAATTCAGCAGTGAAAATATGCGCAAGTTTAAGTTTGTTCCACCTGAGCGAGTCTGACAAGTCAGAGACCACTATATTGACACACCAAATGTGTTTGATGGATCCTTTTTGTCTTATTCTAATGCCTCATAATGGGAAAGTAATCCAAAAGTTTGGAGCGTAATCAGATTACATCACTGCGTTTGGGTAATCCAAACGTTACTGATTACAATTTTGAACAGGTACTGTAACTGTACGGGTGTCAGGTAGCCTAGCGGTTAGAGCATTGGGCCAATAAACGAAAGTCACTGGGTTGAATAACCGGGCCAACAAGGTGAAAAATCTGGCAATGTGCTCTTGAGCAAGGCACTTAACCCTAATTTGCTCCATGGTGCCATACTACTATGGCTGACAATGTAAAACATCACATTTCAAATCACCTATCTGGTGTATGTGACAATAAAACATATATACATTTAGAAAGTAACCTACCCAAGCCTGACCTCCATCATTTCCTCAAGGGATATTGGTCTTTGATATCCGGGTTAATTGATTGAGTGTGTTTAAATTGCATCCTTTTGATTCAAGACAGGTCTGAGTACAGTGAGGAATACCCAGACAGAGGGCCTGTCCCAAATAACACCCTATTCCCTATATAGAGGATTACTTTTGACCAGGGCCCAAATATCACAAATAAAGCTAGATAGAATAAGCCAGAAGACTAATATCCCACAAGGCACACGTTGGTTGAATCAACATTGTTTCCACGTAATTTAAATGAAATTAAGTTGAACCAAAATGGAATAGCCGTTGAATTGACGCCTGTGCCCAGTGGGATACTTGTTGAGCATAGCTATAGCCATCAATATTGTGTGTTTTCATGATCATCATTCACTCACTGATAAGTTTGTCAAGGTCACAACATCAGTGTATATCTGTATCTGCTCCAGGGCTTTTTGCTGCGAACATGCCCATCACTCCAACATGACGTTTGCTTGTTAACAAAAAAGGGCTCTATAGGGAATACGGTACCATTTGGGACGAAGCAAGATAGTATACTGAAAGTGGATAAACCAGTTTGTAACAGGCGAGATGTGAGATGTCCATGGTTTTGGTTGAACTCTGTCTTAATCTATGGCAAATCACAGTTTAAAGTGACCACAGTTAGAGAAGAGCAAGACATTGCCTATTGCCTTCAATAGCAATTTAACTTTGAGCTCCCAATTATTTCGTCAGGATGTTAGATGTGCTGAAATGTGTAAATTCATTTAAATGGTGAATGATATTGAATGGTGTCAAAACCATGTAATTTAGCTGAACATCATTGTTCTTGTTGACTTTTCCTGTTAGAAATGTTAGATAGAAAATTAGCTATAGTATAAAACATACATGTAATAATGTAACAGGGGCTTCCGAGTGGCATAACGCTCTAAAGCACTGCATCTCAGTGCTAGAGGTGTCACTACAAACCCTGGTTTGATCCCGGGCTGTATCACAACCGGCTGTGATTGGAAGCCCCATAGGGCGGCGTACACAATTGGCCAAGTGTTGTCTGGGTTAGGGAAAGGTTTGGCCGGGGTAGGCCGTCATTATAAAATAAGAATTTGTTCTTAACTGATTTGCCAAGTTAAATAAAGGTTCAATAAAAAATAATAAAGAAACAGCAACATGAATTTACAGTGACTGTCTCCACTTGACAATAAACCCTTTCTCTATCTCTCCCTCATGTTTACTATTCCTGTAGATCTATGTTTCCATTTTTTTGTGCAGACAAACTCTCCATTGTATTACACATATCAGTGTTGTACAATAGTTGTTGCCTGGAGCCTCCTCAAATGTCAAAGATAACAAAACTGCCCAGACAACAAGGAAATTCACATTCTTAACATTGTTCTACAGTGCTGATCAAAGGAGGGTAGAATATCCGGCTTCCCTCGTTGCGTCTGAAAATGTTCTCAACAACTGATAATTCTGTAACTTTCAGTTTTGCGATTAAAGCAATGTACTTGATAGTTCACCCAAATTATATATTGACGTTTTGTTCATTCCTGTCCATTTTCATTCCATAATATTTTTAAACAGTTTAATTTCAAATGCCAAACCACATTTTCTTATGAAACATGAATAAATAAAAAAATTGCACAATGTGGAATGATTTCTAAACCTAAAACAATGTATTGTATTGCCAAGCACGAAGCCCAGCTCTGTTCTTTGAGGTGTAAGACTATAAATAAATGTTTTGACATTTTTGGCAAGTTGGCTCTTAACATGTTATCCATTCTTGTTAATTACATCAAAGGGATCAAGTGCATGAAAAAAAATCCCTTTTCAAGCAAACAAAAACAACAAGGACAAATGAACCACCCACTATTGTCAATATAACAGCAGACAGGAATCCGTTTTCGTGGTTTGAAATTGAACACCTTTTTCTTCACAATATATACCTGGTTGTCATGGGAGCTTTTGTTGAGGCAGTGTTTCATGAACATATAAAATCCCTTCTTTGAAAAGCTTATAGCAAGTATCTGGGTCATCCTGACCTGATGCTGATCCTGGCTTGAATAGATTAACTAATGCATTCACATTAACAATGCCATTCAGATAAACAATGCCATCCATTGAATTTGGGGATCCAACCAGATAGAACCAGAGGGGAATTGCTTCGCCACAATGGTATTTTATGATGAGCAACCATGTTAGAAACCAGGGTAAGGAGCCCTAGTCTTGGTATAAGTGTCATGGGATGTAGAAAGACCAGAGACAGGAACTCAGTTTAATGTCAAATGAGGACACTCTTTGCAGGGCAGTGTTCCCTGTCAGATAATATTTAGATCAGAGGGATGAGTGCCCCCTACTAGCCCCCCAACACTACTTTCAGAAGCATTTGGGTCATATTCACTACAACTGTATGCACCAAACGGAATACAAATTGAATGAAACAAGGAGGGTCAACCGTAAACTTGTCTAAAAGGACCGCTTTCGTTTAATACCTGGGACAGATAACTCGAGACAAGAATCAACATTCAATTACATAATTATTCAAAAATATTTAATCCTTTTCACTTGTTTGTCCACCATAGTAATTGTATACACAATAAAATACAATAAACAAGTAGTGCTGGTACGGTAAGAAAGATAAAACAATAAACATCAGCACCAAGTCTCTGGTAAGCTCACAGGCATTGCCACCTGGCCAGCCCACTGGGCACAGATGTAAATTCAATGTCTATTCCACATTGGTTCAACACAATTTCATTGCATTGACGTGGAAACAATTTTGATTCAACCAGTGTGTTCCCAGTGTCAGGTGACTCAAATGATCCCTCTGAACAACAGGGTTGATCAGTAATTCACATAAAAGGGAGGAGAGTCTGAAGAAAAGGATAATAGTACCTCCCTAATGCTGTGTTCATAACCAAGGGGGAAGTGGGAATTTCCAACATACGACTGGGAAAAATCACTTGAACGGCCCTCCAACTGGTAATTACGAGTGGGAAAATCATCTATCATCCCTGAGCTCCAACTTCTCCCACGTGCTGACCTCTGACATCACATAATATATAAATGTATACCATTTAGCATACATTTTTATCCAAAGCGACTTACAGTCATGCGTGCATACATTTTACATATGGGTGGTCCCGGGAATTGAACCCACTATCCTGCCATTATAAGCACCATGCTCTACCAACTGAGATACTGGAAGGAAATGACATCAATAACAGAATTTTCAGCAGTTAAATGTAACAACAAAACATTCTTTATTAAAAGCAATCTATGAATGTTTTTTTTACTATATAATTTGTTTATAAGCATGATAGACGTTCTTTTAGTTTATGGTTGACACAGCTTGTTGGCAATTAGCCAATCGGCATTTCTCAACGAGTTCAAAGCAAGTGAATGCATCCAACTAGTATTTACAACTTCACAACTGGTAAATTCCCAGATCCCACTTGGCTACAAACGCAGCATTACTAAATATACATAATTAATAGAGGCAATTGTGCAAATGTGGATAATTAATTTAGGCACATTGAGGTATAAATCTGAAGTCTACCGCCACCGTAAGGCTTCTACACTGCTGTTGACATAAGATGACCATTCATGACAACTGGCAAAACTGCAATGACTAAAGGAATGGCTAAAACCGTTTTTGCCCATTCCACTTCACGAGAAATGGCAGTTTTCAAATGTTCATCAATTGGCTTGTCATTCTATGGCAGACACCGTTTCAACATCCCTTTAATCCTCAAGCTACCGACTGGGGTCATTTTGACCCAAGAAGCGTATATATTTTTGATCATAGCCCAAAGGTGGTTTATTAACATCTTCACATTTTTTACGACTTTGTCAATCAACTTGCTCTTAACAAATCTATATAATTGTATAGTGTTTCTGTATCAACATGGACTTAAAAAAATTTAACTTCATTTGCATCAAGGTTTTTCTGGAGACAAATTTTAATTACAAGTTATCCATTGCACCAGAGGGTGAAGGGGGACATGTATCAGTAAGACTGCACAGATGTACAGTGCATTCAGGAAATATTCAGACTCCTTGACTTTTTCCACATTTTGTTACATTACAGCCTTTTAAAAAAAATTAAAAAAAAAAATTCCTCATCATTCTACACACAATACCCCATATTGACAAAGTGAAAACCGGTTTTTATATATTTTTGCTAATATATATATTTTTTAAATACAGAAATACCTTATTTACATAAGTATTCAGAGCCTTTGCTATGAGACTGAAAATTGAGCTCACATAAATCCTGTTTCCATTGATCATCCTTGAGATGTTTCTACAACTTGATTGGAGTCCACATGTGGTAAATGCAATTGATTGGGCATGATTTGGAAAGGCACACACCTGTCTATATAAGGTCCAACAGTTGACAATGCATGTCATGAGGTCAAAGGAATTGTCCGTAGAGCTCCAAGACAGAATTGTGTCAAGTTACAGATCTGTGGAAGGGTACCAAAAAATGTCTGCAACATTGAAGGTCCTGAAGAACACAGTGGCCTCAAACTTCTTAAATGGAAGAAGTTTGGAACCACCAAGACTCTTCCAAGAGCTGGCCGCCCAGCCAAACTGAGCAATCGGGGGAGGGAGGTGACCAAGAACCCAATGGTCATTCTGACAGAGCTCTAGAGTTCTTCTGTAGAGATGGGAGAACCTTCCAGAAGGACAACCAACTCTGCAGCACTCCACCAATCAGGCCTTTATGGTAGAGTGGACTGACAGATGCCACTCCTCAGTAAAAGGCACATGAAAGCCCACTTGGAGTTTGGCAAAAGGCACCTAAAGACTATCAGACCATGATAAAAAAGATTATCTGGTTTGATGAAACCAAGATTGAACTCTTTTGCCTGAATGCCAAGCATCACGTCTGGAGGAAACCTGTACCATCCCTATGGTGAAGCATGATGGTGGCAGCATAATGCAGTGGGGATGATTTTCAGCAGCAGGGACTGGGAGACTAGTCAGGATCGAGGGAAAGATGAACAGAGCAAAGTATAGAGAGAGATCCTTGATGAAATCCTGCTCCATAGCGCTCAGGACCTCAGACTGGGGTGAAGGTTCACTTTCCAACAGGACAACAACCCTAAGCACACAGCCAAGACAGCGCAGGAGTGCACAACTGAGCATGAGGACAAGTACATTAGAGTGTTACTTGTACTTGTCCTCATGCTCAGTTGTGCACCGAGGCCTCCCACTCCTCTTTCTATTTTGGTTATAGCCAGTTTGTGCTGTTCTGTGAAGGGAGTAGTGCAGAGCGTTGTACATGATCTTCAGTTTCTTGGCAATTTCTCGCATGGAATAGCCTTCATTTCTCAGAACAAGAATAGACTGATGAGTTTCAGAAGTTAATTGTTTCTGGCCATTTTGAGCCTGTCATCGAACCCACAAATGCTGATGCTCCAGATACTCAACTAGTCTAAAGAAGGACAGTTTTATTGCTCCTTTAATCAGTACAACAGTTTTCAGCTGTGCTAACATAATTGCAAAAGGGTTTTCTAACTATCAATTATCCTTTTAAAATGATAAACTTGGATTAGCTAACACAACGTGCCATTGGAACACAGGAGTGACCGTTGCTGATAATGGGCTTCTGTGCGACTATGTAGATATTCCATTCAAAATCTGCCATTTCCAGCTACAATAATCATTTACTACATTAACAATGTTTACACTGTATTTCTTATCAATTTTATTTTATTTTAAATGGACAAAAAATTTGCTTTTCTTTCAAAAACAAGGACATTTCTAAGCGACCCCAAACTTTTGAACGGTAGTGTAGCTTTGCAGCAATGCTCCCCATCCAACCTGACAGAGCTTGAGAGGATCTGCAGAGAAGAATGGGAGAAACTCCCTAAATACAGGTGTGCCAAGCTTGTAGCGTCATAGCCAAGAAATCCAAAGGCTTTAATTACTGCCAAAGGTGCTTCAACAAATGACTGAGTAAAGGGTCTGAATACTTATGCAAATGTGATATTTCAGTTTAGTTTTTTTTATACATTTGTTAAAATGTCTACAAAACTGTTTTTGCTTTGTCATTATGGGGTATTGTGTGTAGATTGATGAGGGGAAAAAATGATTTAATCAAATTTAGAACAAGGCTGTAACATAACAAAATGTGGAAAACCGAATGGGTCTGAATACTTTCTGAATGCACTGTATCTCCCCCATGTAATCACCTAAGATTGTACTTTTATATACCATGCATTGTAAGACTGTACAAAACCAAGATTATCTTATTTTGTGTTTATAAAAATCTCCCGATGGTATCCAAAATCTGCCAATGATATAACTGTTTGATAGAAATGCAGTACAGAACTCAGATATGCTCTGAATCTACAAAGAGAGCTGTAATAGTGTGTATGCTCCGAAAAGTAGCTATTCTAGGGGAAAAACGTCTTTATTTGAATCCAGGTTTCTCTGGATACATAACACTAAGTTATACAGATCGTCAGATGTTGGAGGTGGAACTGTATCAGTGATTTTGACCAGATAAACAGATCACCTGCAGAGAAGGAGCACCTTATGTACTGACCTATGGTTATAACTAGGTAAGACCGTGTACAAAATCAAAACGACCTTAGATATATGCTTAGTTGCAGTCAAACCAGCTCATAAATGTCTGTTAGTGTTATGAATACTTAGTAGAACTGTAATACAAAAACCAGCTACCCTCTGAATGGATAAATAGTACTATTCTACTGAAAAGGTAATATAAGTAGCAGAATTCCTATAATATCCTCCAATATTGTATATGTGCAACATATCTTGACATTGTGGATGCTATTCTACTTGGTTTGAAGTGACAGAGGATTCGAGGGTGCTTTCTGAAAAATACTGCCATAGCACCCACCACTCTCATTGTTTCACCAACAGTGATGCTGGTGCTGGCTGTGGGGTAAGTAAATAAAGAAAACTAAGCAACATTTTAAGTCAGTGTCTCTCAGGATCACTTTTTGAAGTGAATTGAATGACTTTGTGTCAATAAAGTATATTTAGAATTTTGGTGTAATACCCTTTTAAATGGCAGTTGTTTTTACCAGGTAAATATGAAAACAATAATATTTACTTCACAATTCTGAAAACTAAATTATACTTTTATCAAATGATGGTAAATTAGCCCTTGTACTACCATGGAAATAATGTGGATTGTACTTTGGAAAAAATGGAAATTTTGCTAAAATAAGTATTATTTGGTCTTTTTTTTCAGATAACATTAATTACATGTCTAAATAATGATGTTTTAATAAGAAATAGGTTTATATTTTTCTATGATTGTTGCTTTTTCCAATAGTTTCTCCTTTGGGTAAATTTGACCCTAGTTGGTAATTGGTGTATGTAAAATATATTGGTAGCTTGAGGGTTAATGGAGACATGGCAGTGCACTTCAGGTAAGGCGTTACTCATAGACACTAAACCCTCAGCAGCATCCAGGCCAGGGCCATGAGGCCCAGAGAGGAGTTTGTTGTAGAGGCTCCCGACGGTGGCAGGGCTGAGGTTGAGCTGCCCTGGGTTGTCACCACCCGGCCGTTGACAGGCTTTATGTTTCTGAAGACTTTGGTCATCAAGTCAGAGGTGGAGTTGTGGTCAATGTGCAATGTTGTGCTGAATAGATCAATCTGAGTGGAGAAGGTTAATTAATTACTGGATCATAGACGTAAGTGTGACATCAGGCTGGCCAAATGGTTTTACCCACTGTCAGTTCAACATCTAGTTTTAGTTGATCTGCGAAGTAACGTGAAATCAACTAAACTTTGAGGCAAATTGCTCTCCAAATAAATAAATAGATCACAAAAACAACTTTAATGCATATCATTGCATTCTGGTTAAAAGTTGGATTAAAACAAGACACATTCTGAAATGTGTACAGAGGCCATATCTTAATTTGATCATCCTGTTGTTGCAGGAATTTTCCTGCACAGCAAGAAATGCAAACTTGTACTGTCTTCAATATTTTAAAAGGCTTGTAAAGTTTAATTTCCACTTAAACATTTCAGAGTTGATTTTCCTTAACGAAAATGTACCAACCCCTATACAAAATGTCCATGTATAATCCATATAACAATTAATATTTCCTGTTGATGCAGGACTATTTTCCTGCTGTGCAAAACTGGCTCAAATTAAGATACAGGATCTGTATGCTCATGACTTCTTGCCGAGCCAATTACTTGAGTACATCACATAAACCAGGTTTCCATCCAACCTAACGTACATGTCAGATATAAAGTTTCACGACAGGACATTTTGTCTGTAAACTTTACAAATGTCAACAAAACAAAATATGTTAGCCTCTTAAGGATCCGCCCTTTTTTTCAATTTTCACCTAAAATTACATACCCAAATCTAACTGCCTGTAGCTCAGGACCTGAAGCAAGGATATGCATATTCCTGATACCATTTCAAAGGAAACACTTTGACGTTTGTGGAAATGTGAGAGAAAGACCATAATGTATTATTCCAGCCCAGGCACAATTCTGATTTTGGCCAATAGATGGCAGCAGTGTATGTGCAATGTTTTAGACTGATCCAATGAACCATTGCATTTCTGTATTTTTTTTTTATCAAGACCTCCCATTCAAAAGTTTGGGGTCACTTAGAAATGTCATTTATTTCCATGAAAACATACATGAAATGAGTTGCAAAATGTAATAGGATATATAGTCAAGATATTGACAAGGTTATAAATACTTATTTTTAATTGAAATAATAATTGTGTCCTTCAAACCTTGCTTTCGTCAAATAATCCTCCATTTGCAGCAATTACAGCCAAGTAGACCTTTGACATTCTAGTTGTCAATTTGTTGAGGTAATCTAAAGAGATTTCACCCCATGCTTCCTGAAGCACCTCCCACAAGTTGGATTGGCTTGATGGGCACTTCTTACATACCATACGGTCAAGCTACTCCCACAACAGCTCAATACGGTTGAGATCCGGTGACTGTGCTGGAAACTCCATTATAGACAGAATAGCAGCTGACTGCTTCTTCCCTAAATAGTTATTGCATAGTTTGGAGCTGTGCTTTGGTTCATTGTCCTGTTGTAGGAGGAAATTAGCTCCAATTAAGCGCTGACCACAGGTTATGGCATGGCGTTGCAAAATGGAGTGATAGCCTTCCTTCTTCAAGATCGCTTTTACCCTGTACAAATCTCCCATTTTACCACCACCAAAGCTCCCCCAGACCATCACATTGCCTCTACCATGCTTGACAGATGGTGTCAAGCACTCCTCCAGCATCTTTTTATTTTTTCTGTGTCTCACGAATGTTCTTCTTTATGATCCGAACACCTCAAAACTTGTCTGTCCATAACACTTTTTTCCAATCTTCCTCTGTCCAGTGTCTGTGTTCTTTTGACCATCTTAATCTTGTATTTTTATTGGCCAGTCTGAGATATGGCTTTTTCTTTGCAACTCTGCCTAGAAGGCCAGCATCCCAGAGTCGCCTCTTCACTGTTGATGTTGAGACTGGTGTTTTGCGGGTACTATTTAATGAAGCTGCCAGTGAGGACTTGTGAGGCATCTGTTTCTCAAACTTGACATTCTAATGTACTTGTCCTCTTGCTCAGTTGTGCACCGGGGCCTCCCACTACTCTTTCTATTCTGGTTAGAGCCAGTTTGCGCTGTTCTGTGAAGGGAGAAGTACACAGCATTGTACGAAATCTTCAGTTTCTTGGCAATTTCTCGCATGGAATAGCCTTCCTTTCTCAGAACAAGAATATATTGACGAGTTTTAGAAGAACGTTCTTTGTTTCTGGCCATTTTGAGCCTGTAATCGAACCCACAAATGCTGAAGCTCCAAATACTTAACTAGTCTAAAGAAGGACAGTTTTATTGCTTCTTTAATTAGTAACAGTTTTCAGCTGTGCTAACATAATTGCGAAAGCGTTTTCTAATGATCAATTAGCCTTTTAAAATTATAAACTTGGATTAGCTAACAAAATGTGCCATTGGAACACAGGAGTGATGGTTGCTGACAATGGGCCTCTGTACGCCTATGTAGATATTCCATAAAAAATCTGCCGTTTCCAGCTACAATAGTCATTTACAACATTAACAATGTCTACACTGTATTTCTGATCAATTTGATGTTACTTTAATGGACAAAAAATTTGCTTTTCTTTCAAAAATAAGAACATTTCTCAGTGACCCCAAACTCTTGAAAGGTAGAATATATATATATTGAATTTTTTATTTTATGTTACGTTCCCCAGTTTCTGTGTTGGTTTGTGTATATGTATGTGTGTTTTTCAGGAAATGGCTTCCTGGATTCCCCCAAGCAGCTGATTCCCCCATCAATGATTGGAGCTCTGACCCCGACCTCTCGTCAGGAAATACAGCTGTCTGCAATTACCGACTCCTTCATAGCTCTAAAAGCCAGTATTCCTTTGTTAAAAGAGAGAGCTTCATGGTATGTCCTGTGTTGTTTGTTGCTCAGAGAGAGCTTCTTGGTATGTCCTGTGTTTCGTTGTTGGTCTGATAATTTGTTGTAAGGCATTTTGTAGCTGGTCTTGCAGAGGTATGTGTATGCCATAGGACTTAGTGTATTTGGTTTATTCAGGGGGGCTCTTTAACTTTAACTTTCTTTGCTTTGGTTCCGTCCAGCCCCTTTTCCCCAAATTACCGTGTGAAGGAAATAAATTCCCTGTAAACGGTAATATATTCTGCCTCTGTCATCCTTACCCGCACCTGCAGTCACATACCTCTTTCACTCCACGGGGAGTTGAGTGTAGCAGGGTGTTACGTTCCCTCCTCCAAGAGGAGTGCATAACATTAGAAATACATGGGCTCCAACATACATATATACACACACACACACACACACACACACACACACACACACACACACACACACACACACACACACACACACACACTACAGTTGTGGAAAAAAGTTTTGAGAATGACACAAATATAAATTTTCACAAAGCCTGCAACCTCAGTTTTTATGATGGCAATTTGCATATACTCCAGAATGTCATGAAGAGTGATCAGATGAATTGCAATTAATTGCAGTCTCTCTTTGCCATGCAAATGAACTGAATCCTCCAAAACATTTCCACTACATTTCAGCCCTGCCACAAAAGGACCAGCTGAAATCATGTCAGTGATTCTCTCGTTAACACAAGTGTGAGTGTTGAAGAGGACAAGGCTGGAGATCACTCTGTCATGCTGATTGAATTCGAATAACAGACTGGAAGCTTCAAAAGGAGGGTGGTGCTTGGAATCATTGTTCTACCTCTGTCAACCATGGTTACCTGCAAGGAAACTTGTGCCATCATCATTGCTTTGCACAAAAAGGGCTTCACAGGTTGATTTAGGCTTCACACACCTAAATCAACCATTTATCGGATCATCAAAAACTTCAAGGAGAGCGGTTCAATTGTTGTGAAGAAGGCTTCAGGCCGCCCAAGAAAGTCCACCAAGCGCCAGGACGTCTCCTAAAGTTGATTCAGCTGCGGGATCGGGGCACCAACAGTACAGAGCTTGCTCAGGAATGGCAGCAGGCAGGTGTCTGCACGCACAGCAGGCATCTGCACGCACAGTGAGGCGAAGACCTTTGGAGGATGGCCTGGTGTCAAGAAGGGCAGCAAAGAAGCCACTTCTCTCCATGAAAAACATAAGGGACAGACTGATATTCTGCAAAAGGTACAGGGATTGGACTGCTGAGGACTGGGGTAAAGTCATTTTCTCTGATGAATCCCCTTTCCGATTGTTTGGGGCATCCGGAAAAAAGCTTGTCCGGAGAAGACAAGGTGAGCGCTACCATCAAGTCCTGTGTCATGCCAACAGTAAAGTGTCCTGAGACCATTCATGTGTGGGGTTGCTTCTCAGCCAAGGGAGCGGGCTCACTCACAATTTTGCCTAATTCTCAATTGGATTGAGGTCTGGGCTTTGACTAGGCCATTCCAATACATTATCTGTTTCCCCCTAAACCACTTGAGTGTTGCTTTAGCAGTATGCTTAGGGTCATTGTCCTGCTGGAAGGTGAACCTCTGTCCCAGTCTCAAATCTCTGGAAGACTGAAACAGCTTTCCCTCAAGAATTTCCCTGTATTTAGCGCCATTCATCATTCCTTTAATTCTGACCAGTTTCCCAGTCCCTGCCGATGAAAAACATCCCCACAGCATGATGCTGCCACCACGATGCTTCACTGTGGGGATGGTGTTCTCGAGGTGATAGGTGTTGGGTTTGCGTCAGACATAACATTTTCCTTGACTGACAAAAAGCTACATTTTGACTGGAGTACCTTCTTCCATTTGTTTTGGGAGTCTCCCACATGCCTTTTGGCAAACACCAAATGTATTTGCTTATTTTTTTCTTGAAGCAATGGCATTTTTTGGGCCACTCTTTCATAAAGCCCAGCTCTGTGGAGTGTATGGCTTAAAGTGGTCCTATGGACAGATACTCAATCTCTGCTGTGGAGCTTTGCAGCTCCTTCAGGATTATATTTGGTCTCTTTGTTGCCTCTCTGAATAATGATACCCTCCTTGCCTGGTCCGTGAGTTTTGGTGGGTGGCCCTCTTGGCAGGTTTGCTGTAGTGCTATATTCTTTCAATTTTTTAACAATGGATTTAATGGTGCTCCGTGGGATTTTCAAAGTATCAGATATTTTTTATATCCCAACCCTGATCTGTACTTCTCCACAACTTTGTCCCTGACCTGTTTGAAGAGCTCCTTGGTCTTCATAGTGCCGCTTGCCTGGTGGTGCCCCTTGCTTAGTGGTGTTGCAGACTCTGGAGCCTTTCAGAACAGGTGTATATATACTGAGATCATGTGGCAGATCATGTGATACTTGGATTGCACAGAGGTGGACTTGATTTAACTAATTATGTGACTTCTGAAGGTAATTGGTTGCACCAGATCTTATTTAGGAGCTTCTTAGCAAAGGGGATGAATACATATACACGCACTACTTTTCGTTTAATAAAATAAAATAAAAATTAAACAAGATATTTTTTTCATTTCACTTCACCAATTTTGACTATTTTGTTTATGTCCATTACATGAAATCCAAATAAAAATCCAGTTAAATTGCAGGCTGTAATGCAACAAAATAGGAAAAACACCCCAAGGGGGTTTATGCAAGGCACTGTACAGTCATGAATGTATACATTTTACATATGGGTGGTCCAGGGACACGAACCCACTACCCTGGTATTATAAGCACCATGTTCTACCAACTGAGCTACAGTACAAATGACCAGTAGTGTTAAAATTTCCCTTCACTGGAACTAAGGGGCCTAGCCTGAACCATGAAAAACATCCCCAGACTTCTATTCCTCCTTCACCAAACTTTACATTTAGCACAAGGCATTGGGGAAAGTAACGTTCTCCTGGCGTCCGCCAAACCTAGATTAGTCCGTAGGAATGCCAGATGGTGAAGCGTGATTCATGACAGAGAACGCATTTCCACTGGTCAAGAGTCAAATGGCGGAAAGCTTTACACCACTCCAGCAGACGCTTGGCATTGCGCATGTTGATCTTAGGCTTATGTGAGGCTGCTCGGCCATGGAAACCCATTTTATGAAGCTCCAGACGGAAAGTTATTGTGCTGACGATGCTTTCAGAGACCGTTTGGAACTCTGTAGTGAGTGTTACAACCAAGGACAGATGGTTTATATGTGCTACTCGCTGCAGCACTCGCCGGTCACGTTCTGTGACCTTGAGTGGCCTACCCCTTCACCGCTAGAGCCATTGTTGCTCACTTCACAATAATAGTATTTACAGTTGACCGGGCAGCTCTAGCAGGGCATAGAATTGACGAACTGACTTGTTGGAAAGGTGGCGTCCTGTGACGGTGCCACTTTAAATGTCACTGAGCTCTTCAGTAAGGCCCTTCTACTGCCAATGTTTGTTTTCTGTTCAAATGTTTTTTATTGAGCACACACAAGACTGGTGTAAAGGTATAAAAGACGTGTATAATTCTTATCTAAACATAAAAGAGCAGACAGAAACAGCAAGGTGCACAGTAACTGATACAAAATAAGACAAAGAGAACAAGGACAGGTGGAAAGAAAGAGGGTAGATGTCACCCCTCCTCCCCATCACCCCCCC
>QNTS01002270.1:98543-113475 GCA_003317085.1 Hucho hucho | reverse complement strand
CCAACTTTCCCCAACATTTACCCTCCCCCTCAACCCACCTGTAACAGGCATGCACAAATAGGAGAGAAAAAAATATAAAAATAATAAACACATTGTCTGGCTGATGCCAAAAATGCACGGCGCGACCTCAAACAAGAGGTAAAACCAAAATAAAATCCCAACTATACGTTCACCTCTTACTATCCTAGAACTTCTACTAACATATGAACTGAGGAGGCTCCCGCAAATAAAGTGTTCAATTAGCATCTAATAAACCAAAACAGAATAAGTTGCAACTTAAACATATTGCGCACTTAAGTGTCATCCTGGGTCAATCCCTGAGATAAGCGATACATAGTATCACAATAATATATTGCTAAGCAGACCTGGTCTAAACATAAACCATCAGCATGAAAGTGAAATTAACGTTAAATGAGAGCCCTGACCGCCCTCCATTGGTCGGCTCAGCGTCTTACATGTTCGGTACCAACATTAACACTTCAGTCAGCAGCCCTTGCTGAGACAGTGTGAAAAGGATTCACCCATTATGGCATAGTATGGATTCGAGTCCCTAATACACAGCGACAAGGCGCTCTAACCCGTACGGGGGATTGGCATATATTCCCGGATAAACTTCTCTGCATCCAAAATTGAGGAGAGCCAAATCTTCTCACCGGAAGGAGGGGTAATTCTGAGTCTTGCCGGGAAGAGCAAGGCTGGGCGAAGGTGGAGTTTGTAGAGTTTGGTCATGACCTCTCTGTAGCCGGCGCGATGCTTTGCGACATCGGGCGCATAATCCTCATAGACACGGAAGGGATGTCCTTTATGTAACAGGTTACCCCTCAATCGAGCCTCGCGCAGGATAAGATCCTTGGTCTTGAAACTGTGACAACAGATGATTACTGGGCGAGGACGTTGGCCCTGGCCAGGCACTGGGACAAGAGCGCGATGTGCACGGTCCAGCTGGGGATCCGAAGCCAAAACATCCGATCCCATTGCATCTCTCAGTAGTTTGGCGAAGAAGACGGTGGGCCGAGAGCCAGCCTCCACCCCCTCCGCCAGACCAACAAGGCGAAGGTTATGACGTCTGGATCGGCCCTCTAGGTCGACCACCTTCACAGAGAGCCTCTGTACACTATCCTGCAAGGACGTGCATAGCTTCTCTAACTCGTCGATCCTACCAGCGTTGAATTCAGGAGCCTTCAAGGTCCACAATACTCTGGCCCTGCAAAGCAACCGCTCGAATGGTGCTCTCAATTTTGGAATCCAGTTCAGCAAAAGTAGCCTTAAGATCCTCAGCTATAGCAACACGTAGTTCTCCCAGAGCCCGGGTAAGTTCAGAAAGTGTCACGTTGTTGCCTGTGCTTTCCGCCATGTCTGTCTCGTTGTTTGGTGGGGAGGAGGCCTCCGGTGAGGATTTGCTGTCCTTTGGTCGCCTATTACTCGGCATGTTCACGTATAAAGTTACAGTAATGTATTAGAAACAGACGTTTGTTGTAAAAAAGTGCTGTAAAGTAGGTTAATTTAGACTGTTTCGCAAAAAAGTTGCAGGAGCCTCTCTCCAAACGTCCGTTCACTCCAACATGCTAGCTCCGCCCCAATGTTTGTTTTTGGAGATTGCATGGCTGTGTGCTCGATTTTATACACCTATCAGCAACGGGTGTGGCTGAAATAGCCGAAGGGGTGTCCAAAAACGTTTGTATATATAGGGTATATATACAGTATATGTATACACAGTTCCTTTAGAAAGTATTCAGACCCCCCACATTTTGTTACGTTACAGCCTTTAAAACATCATCCTCGAGATGTTCCTACAACTTGATTGGAGTCCACCTGTGGTAAATTCAATTAATTGGACATGATTTGGAAAGGCACACACCTGTCTGTACAAGGTCCCACAGTTGACAATGCATGTCAGAGCAAAACCAAGCCATGAGGTTGAAGGAATTGTCCATAGAGCTCCGGCATAGGCTTGTGTCGAGGCACAGATCTGGGGCAGTGTACCGAAACATTTCTGCAGCATTGACGGTCCAGTATATGTACACACAGTTCCTTCAGAAAGTATTCAGACCCCCCGACTTTTTCCACTTTTTGTTACATTACAGCCTTTAAAACATCATCCTCGAGATGTTCCTACAACTTCATT
The DNA here is from genome assembly GCA_003317085.1 of Hucho hucho. Classification (NCBI taxonomy): domain Eukaryota; kingdom Metazoa; phylum Chordata; class Actinopteri; order Salmoniformes; family Salmonidae; genus Hucho; species Hucho hucho. Next base: position 111,350 of record QNTS01002270.1, on the reverse strand, counting down.
GGAGTCCACCTGTGGTAAATTCAATTGATTGGACATGATTTGGAAAGGCACACACCTGTCTATATAAGGTCCTACAGTTGACAATGCATGTCAGAGCAAAACCAAGCCATGAGGTTGAAGGAATTGTCCGTAGAGCTCTGGCATAGGCTTGTATTGAGGCACAGATCTGGGGCAGGGTACCAAAACATTTCTGCAGCATTGACGATCCCCAAGAACACAGAACCTTCCAGAAGGATAACAATCTCTGCAGCACTCCACTAATCAGGCCTTTATGGTAGAGTGGTCAGATCGAAGCCAATCCTCAGTAAAAGGCACATGACAGCCTGCTTGGAGTTTGCCACAAGGCACCTAAAGACTTTGGCCTGAATGCCAAGCGTCACGTCTGGAGGAAACCTGGCACCACCCCTACGGTGAAGCATGGTGGTGGTAGCATCATGGTGTGGGGATGTTTTTCAGCGGGAGGGACTGAGATATAGTCAGGATTGAGACAAAGATGAACAAAGCAATGTACAGAGAGATCCTTGATGAATATTTGCTCCAGCGCGCTCAGGACCTCAGACTGGGGCGAAGGTTCACCTTCCAACAGGACAACAACCCTAAGCACACAGCCAAGACAACACAGGAATGACTTCGGGACAAGTCTCTGAATGTCCTTGAGTGGCCCAGCCAGAGCCCGGACTCGAACCCGATCAAACATCTCTGGAGAGACCTGAAAATAGCTGTGCAGCAACGATCCCCATCCAACCTGAAAGAGCTTGAGAGGATCTGCAGAGAAGAATGGGAGAAACTCCCCAAATACAGGTGTGCCGAGCTTGTAGCGTCATGCCCAAGAAGACTCGATGCTGTAATCTCTGCCAATGGTGCTTCAACAAAGTACTGAGTAAATGTGATATTTCAAATTAAATACATTTTAAAAATCTCTTTTGCTTTGTCATTATGGGGAATGGTATGTAGATTGATGAGGGGAAAAACAATTTCAAAATGTAAGCCTGTAACTTCACAAAATCTGGAAAAAGTCAAGGGGTCTGAATACGTATATATAAATAAATATAAAAAAATTGATAGGAGGTGGAAATGTTGTTCAGTTTATTGTGAAATTGTTTCACAAACTCACCAAGTCCTGGCTGACTTTGATAGGGTCCTTGAACACTGTCCAAACCACAGCCTCATTGCAATTTGGAGTGGTCAGTGATCCATTGTAACGGTAGTATTTGGTACGGTCCACCCCTTCCAGGAGCTCATCCAATGAAATAGCATGAGTAATGTTTACAATATCATCTTGAGGAAGGAAGAAATAAAAAACATATACTAAAATCATATGCTACTGAAATTGAACAATAAAATCACTCATTTTGAATTCAAAGAGAAAAACAAATCCCTCTTCCAAACTTTATTTTGAGGGAGTAGTTCTTGATCAAATCATATCCAGTCAAATCTCTCCTCTCACCTTTTAGTGTGATGTTGGCCAAGTAGGATGTCAGGGTATTCCAGGCTGCAGGTGAACCAGTCACATTGCCTGGTATGGCCTGTTGCAAAGAATTGACTTTAGTAACAAGAAACAGCAATAAAACATTGAAATGCCCAATCTAAAATGGAAAAATGGATGCCATTTCTAGGAAGTTTAAAGCATCCTCTCACCTCTATGAAGAAGCCAAGAGCAGCGAGTCCCGTTCTGTCTGTAACGGCCGTGGTCGTGTTACCGTTGTGCGAAGACTTGGCATTTACTATGTGCAACTGAAAGGTGAAGCATTAACAGTTGATCTAAAAAGTTATCTGAATCCATTGGAAAATTCAAAGGTTGGAATGATACATTTAAAAAGGTAGACTGCCATATTTACAGCTTTTCAAAGGTCACTTAAATTAATGATATATATGCCCCCTGATTCTTGAAGAAAATAACTAATAAGTTCCGTACAACCGTCAGACTATTGCACTATCTATGAAAATCTAGTAAACCAAGTTGCGGGCTGCAGTTTGGCTGGGGGGGAATAATTCAGACTGTACTAAGCCTAAACTAAGAACTTCACATTGATCCATGGCAGTATGGTATATGTACATCAGTGGAGGCTCCTCAGAGATGGAAGGGGAAGACCATCCTCCTCAGTGAATTTCATCAAAATAAAAAAAGTTAAACATTAAAAAAGTTATCCTTTTTAGATAAAACTATACTCAATACAGTATATTCACATCACCAAATAATTGATTAAAACACACAGTTTTGCAATGCAGGTCTACAGTAGCCTCAACAGCACTCTTTATGGTAGTACCATGGTGTCACGACTTCCACCGAAGTCGGTCCCTCTCTTTCCTTGGGCGGCGTTCGGCGGTCGACGTCACCGGTTTTCTAGCCATCGCCGATCCACTATTCATTTTTCCATTGTTTTTGTCTTGTTTTACACACCTGGTTTCAATCCCACAATTACTTGTTCATTATTTAACCCTCTGTTCCCCCATGTCTGTTTGTGAGTGATTGTTTGCTTGGTAACACGGTCCGTTATTGTGGGCTCTGAATTATTGAGTTGTAATTGTTATATTGTTGAGTAAATACGTTGATTACTCATATCTGCTGTCCTGCGCCTGACTCCGCTACACCAGCTACACACAGGATCCGTTACACATGGTGTAGCCAAAGGACAGCTAGTTATCCTCCTCCTCTGACTTCAATGCAAAACCTAGGAGGTTCATGATTCTCACCTCCTTCAATAGACTTACACAGTAATTATGACAACTTCTGGAGGATGTTCTCCAACCTATCAGAGCTCTTGCACTGACACGTTGTCCACCCAATCAAAGGATCAGAGAATGAATCTAGTACTGAAAGCATACGCTACAGCTAGCTAACGCTGCAGTGCAGAAAATGTGGGGAGTAGTTGACTCAAATAGAGAGAAAGACAATAGTTGAACAGCTTTGAACAAATGTATTTCTTCAAAAATGAAGGAGAAGAAAGAGAGAGAGAGAGAGCAAGCTAGCTATATTTTCAATTTTTTTCACTTTCACTATCACTTACTGAGCTAGCAAATGCAGCTAGCTAGTTTAATCTATTCAAACAGAGAGGAATGTTATGTTAGCTAGCTGGCTATGGCTATCCAACCCAGGAACTCTTCCAAGTCAAGGTAAGTTTTATTGATTTATTGTAACTGCTAAACTGCTTTCTGACTGTACACTGTACTGCATGATTGCAGCAGGTTTACTAATGCTTTAGTTCTAGTTGCTATATTGACTATGACATTAGCTAATATGGTGACAACGATGTAGGCTGTGTGTAGTGGTTAGCGGTTATGATATGAAGATTTTTCTTGGAAAGGTTTTTTCGCATGGCTACAGACAGCTGATGTGTTGTTCACTGAAGTCCACAAGCGAATGGAAAGGTGAGAGGAGGAGAGCGTGTAGATGTGAGAAGGAATTATACAACGAGCAAACGAGTCATGCTGTTTATGTGGCTGCTTTGAAAGTGAACTGTGTTTATGTGTTATCAGGGGTGTATTTATACTGACGATTCTGTTGAAAAAGGCTTTTTAAACGTAAGCAAACAGAATGAAACAGGAATAAACATACCTGAATTTGTCCAATAGAAACCCTCGTTTGCAACTGTTGGACTAAGATTACACCCTAGATCAGCTATATGCAGGCAAGAGTGTGCAAGGCGGTATTGAATGTGTCACTGTCTGTCACATTGATTACTCAACATTTTCTCTCAACCTGTGCACCTACTGTACTTTGTAAACACTTTATTCATAGGCTAGATTGTAGCAATCTCATGATGTGTATAGGGAACAATTGAGTATCATGTAGTAGCCTAAACCTCTTGATGTTACATTGAGCTGGGTGAATGGAATATGAATGACAGTCATCCAATATGCTGTGATAGAAATAAGGCAATGCTCATAACATTTTTAAATTGTCCTCCCTCATCTTAAACGGCACCAACCGCCACTGATGTGCATCAGTATGAGAAGTGTCACCCCATGTGACATGGGCTACATTCAGATTCTCTACCCTTCTCCATAACTGTACTCATACACTTCCTTTCATGAATTTAAAAGGAATGGACTAGTGTTTGCAATATAGTGGAAACTCCCTCCAGCCATGATTGCATCAATCCTGATTCTCTACCTGGAGAAAGGTAGAGAATCAGAATGCAGTAATGTTGTGTTGAACTTTCCCATACCTCCATGGGGTAATGGGTTCCATCCACTGTGTGCTCCGACCCAGGGACTGAGGTACCGTTGCCCCAGTGCAGGTGAAACTGCAGGCTTTCATAGGCCTCAGACAGGGCCCCGCCTGCAATCTGGACTCCACTCGTCAGCTTGACTTTGACTGAAAGAAAGAAAACACCAACAAAACGAGAAGAATTGGTTCAATTTCGAACAAATTCCAAGTTTGGTACATACAGTGCATTTGGAAAGTATTCAGATCCCTTGACCTTTTCCACATTTTGTTAGTTACAGCCTTATTCTAAAAGATATTAAATAAAAAAAAGTCCTCATCAATCTACACACAATACCCCATAATGACAAAGTGAAAACTGTTTTTTTGAATTTTGCAAATGTATTATAAATAAAAAAACTGAAATACCTTATTGACATAAGTATTCAGACGCTATGCTACGAGACTCGAAATTTAGCTCAGGTACATCCTGTTTCCATTGAACATCCTTGAGATGTTTCTACAAATTGATTGGTGTCCACCTGTGGTAATTTCAATTGATTGGACATGATGTGGAAAGGCACACACCTGTCTACATCAGGTCCCACAGTTGGCAGTGCATGTCAGAGCCAAAACCAAGCCATGAGGTTGAAGGAAATGTCCGTAGAGCTCCGGGACAGGATTGTGTCGAGGCACAGATCTGGGGAAGGGTACCAAAGCATTTCTATAGCATTGAAGGTCCCGAAGAACACTGTGGCCTCCATCGTTCTTAAAAGGAAGAAGTTTGGAACCACCAAGACTCTTCCTAGAGCTGGTCGCCCAGCCAAACTGAGCAATGAGGGGAAAAGGGCATAGGTCAGGGAGGTGACCAAGAACCCGATGGTCACTCAGAGCTCCAGAGCTCTTTTGTGGAACAGCCCCGTCGATGTGAATGGGGGGCTGTTCGGACCTCCTTTTCCTGTAGTTCATGATCATCTCCTTTGTCATGATCACGTTGAGGGAGAGGTTGTTGTCCTGTCACGATGAGAGAAGCTTCCAGAAGGACAACCATCTCTGATGCACTCCACCAATCAGGCCTTTATGTTGGAGTGGCCAGACGGAAGCCACTCCTCAGTAAAAGGCACATGGCAGCCCAAAAGGCACCTAAAGACTATCAGACAATGAGAAATAATATTCTCTGGTCTGTTGAAACCAAGATTGAACTCTTTGGCCTGATTGCCAGTCGTCACAACTGGAGGAAACCTGACACCATCCCTATGGTGAAGCATGGTGGTGGCAGCATCATGCTTTGGGATGCAGCTGGGACTGGGAGAATAGTTAGGATTTTGGGGAAGATTAACGGAGCAAAGTACAGGGAGATCCTTGATGAAAACCTGCGAGAGAGTTATCAGGATCTCAGACTGGGGGCTATGGTTCACCTTCCAACAGGACAACGACCCTAAGCAAACAGTCAAGACAACTTGGACTAGATTCGGGACAAGTCTCTGAATGTCCTTGAGTGGCCCAGCCAGAGCCCAGACTTGACCCGATCTAACATCTCTGGAAAGACCTGAAAATAGCTGTGCAGCGACGCCCCCATCCAACCTGACAGAGCATGAGAGTAACTGGAGAGAGGAATGGGAGAAACTCCCCAAATACAGGTGTGCCAAGCTTGTAGCGTCATACCCAAGAAGACTCAAGGCTGTAATCGCTGCCAAAGGTGCTTCAAGAAAGTACTGAGTAAAGGGTCTGAATACTTATGTAAATATGATATTTCCTTATTGTTTTTTATACATTTGCAAAAATGTCAGTTTATTACTGTAACGTAAGAAAATGTAGAAAAAGTCAAGGGGTCTGGATATTTTCCAAATTTACTGTATGTACCAAATCATGAATTTTCCTCAAGTGCGGACTTTGAGTGTACGGATTGAGAGGCAAAGCATCCATCCATTCTCCTCACCGGTTTTGCCAGTGTTCTTGATACTCTTCATTGTATAATTGTCTCCGTATTTGGTGAAGGTGAAGGTTGTCAGGGTTTCATCGCCCACTGCCGATGCGGAGACAATGTTGATGGGAGACTGTCGGGATCCATTGCAATGTTTTGAGGCAATGGTGGGCCAAGTGGTGTCACCTTAACATATAATCAATCATACCATGGTGTCAATGTACTGTATGTTTATAAGGGTCACATTATATACTAACACATTCATTCTATTGTCTGTTATCCACCACCATCACAATCATTTCAAAGCAAATGCTTCATGTACAATTTGTGAATAAAAATTGCACTGTAACCAATGGGTAAAACCAATACTTACCACAACTAGGATCATGGTAACACCACGCTGATAAGAAGGGAAAAAGTTATGCAAAGTGTCACAAAAATAATAGTAGAAGACAGTCACAGGGCAACAAAATAATAGAATAATAACTTACAACCGCCTGCAGAATTGATTGCAGTGAGGACAAATATAGCCGCATCGATAACCACAAGTCGATTCATCTGAAAGCAAGGAAAAGGCAATTATAAATGAGAGCCCAGTGAGCACTGAAGCCGGACATCCATTTGACTTTGATTTCAACATCCACAGAGTTTTGATCCGGTATGGACCAGCCTTGATTTCAATGTCCACAAAAACATAGACGTCTGTGATTGGTTCAGATTTGGTCCCGTCCGGACCAGCCTTGATTTGACACAAACTGTGGACATCATGGACGCTAAAATCAAGGCCATCTGTGGATGTTGAAATCAAGTCCAGGGCGGACTGACCCAATTTCAACCACTTTTTAACATCCTTGGCAAGTTTGGACTCTACTCAACTATGCTCTACTGTACTGCCATGTACTGTGCTGTACTGTACTGTCCAAACTCTTTAAACACAGACATTTATGATTGGTTCAGATTTGGTCAACCAAATTTGGTCTTGTTTGGGGGTGGAGCTCATTAGTATAATAGCCAGTGTACTTTGCAAGTGTTTATTTTACATTTACATTTTGGGCATTTAGCAGACTCTCTTAACGAGAGCGACTTACAGTCAGTGCATTCAACGGTAATGCTTCATTGTAGTTAAGAGGTCCTTATTACAGTGCAATTACATGTGTAATTACCCATTAACAAGCATCTTAGGTAATTGTAATAACTCCTAGATACACTGTAATAACAACATGTAACTGGTGGAAATTGCAGTCTGTAATTACAGAGGCGTAACAACAAATGCTTGTTACCATGCTTGTTACAACATTCACCAATTTAGTGTTTAGTTTCTTCTCAGCTGCATCCGATTCAGTAATAACTGTCAGAAGGTTGTAATCGCTTGTGGACAAATGTGATGGATGTCTGATATTACAAAGGTTGGAGGCTCTAATTACCTACCCGTGAATGCGCACTCTTAAAATCTCCCCTCGATGATGTTGCTAGCACTTGCCCCCGTATAAAAAAAGTATAAATCAAATCAAATCAAATAATATTTGTCACATGCACAGATTACAACAGGTGTAGACCTTACCGTGAAATGCTAACTTACAATGCAGTTGAATGCCCGCTTTTGTTTAGTCTATATATCAATGATCTGCCATCATTTTGCCCTGATATCAATACACTAATGTATGCGGACGATACTGTAATTTATGTGCATGCCAAGACAAAACATCTGGCTGCTGCCAAACTGACCACAGCTATGGATCAGATCACCAATTGGCTAAATCGTTCGTGCCTTCAACTAAATGTAGATAAAACTGTGGGAATGTTTTTTACAAAGAGACAATGTAACATTGTGTCAAATATAACAATTTCAGGTCAAAACATTAGTATTGTGCCACAAGTTAAGTATTTGGGCGTTATTATTGATTCTAATCTTTCTTTTAAAGCACATATTAAGAAAGTGTGTAATAGGGTCAAGTTTAGCTTAGCTTTTAGATATATTAGAAATGAACTTACTTTTAATGCTGCTAAATTATTTATGGATGCCATGATTGTGTCACATCTAACATATTGTCTGACAAGCTGGGGACAAACTAACAGCTTATCACTAAAGCCATTAGCAACTCTTTATAAAAAAACTCTCAAAGCTTTGGACCAGAAGCCTAACAGTTTACATCATTGTATTATCCTTAATGATCATAAACTGCTAAGCTGGGAAGATATAATCAAATATAAAAACATCTGTTTGGTCTACAAAATTCTGCATAATACCGCACCTGCTCCTTTTAATTCATTTATAATCCAACGTAATAATAGCAGGCAGATCAGCAGAAGCACCACACGAGGTGACCTTCTAATTCCATTTAGAAAAAGCACATTTGGTCAATTATCATTTTCTGTTACAGCAATACAAAACTGGAACTCACTGCCCACTACAATTAAAGACATACATACATATTCCACCTTTACTATACACCTTAAAAACTGGCTGTCCGACAATTATAACTGCACACATTAATTTCACAGATGTGATGTGTATTTGATGTGACATGGTCATGCTGCTGCCACTTGATCCTTGCTGCCTGCCTCAATGTTATGTCCTGTATGTGCTTCAATGTGGTCTCTGTGTGATTATTCTTTATGTCGATTTGTACTGTTTTATTGCATGAGCTGTTTTTATGTCTTTGCAATCTGTGCTTGCTTGTTTCTTGCTTGCCTCAATTGTGTGCCACACATTTAGTATGTCTACTCCCTCTTGTTTAGTCCTGCTGTAAATATAATTGTAATGTATTTTATTTGATGTATGCCTATTGACAACTGGCCGGGGACTACAGCTGGAAATTAGCAGTAGAGGCTAAAGCTGCTCTTTTTATCAAAAGGGACTGTCCACGTCATTATAAACTAATAAACTAAACTAAATAAAGTTAAGAAAATATTTACAAAATAAACTAAAGTAAAAAATCGAAAAAAAGTAACACAAAAGAACAATACCGAGGCTATATACAGGGGGTACCGGTACCAAGTCAATGTGCGGGGGTACAGGTTACAGGTCATTTGTACATGTAGGTAGGGGTAAAGTGATGCTCTCAATGGTGCAGCTGTAAAACTTTTTGAGGATCTGGGTACCCATGCCAGATCTTTTCAGTCTCCTGAGGAGGAAAAGCTGTTGTCGTGCCCTGTTCATGACTGTCTTGGTGTGTTTGGACCATTATAGTTTGTTGGTGATGTGGACACCAAGGAACTTGAAGCTCTTGACCCACTCCACCACAGCCCCGTCGATGTAAATGGGGGGCTGTTCAGCCCTCCTTTTCCTGTAGTTCATGATCATCTCCTTTGTCATGATCACGTTGAGGGAGAGGTTGTTGTCCTGTCACCATACTGCCAGTTCTCTGACCTCCTGATCAGGCCTACCACTGATGTGTTGTCAGCAAACGTAATGACGGTGTTGGAGTCGTGCTTGGCCACACAGTTGTGGGTGAACAGGGAGTACAGGAGGGGACTAAGCACCCACCCCTGAGGGACCCCCGTGTTGAGGATCAGCATGGCAGATGTGTTGTTGCCTACCCTTACCAGCTGGGGACGGCCCGTCAGGAAGTCCAGGATCCAGTTGCAGAGGGAGATGTTTAGTCCCAGGGTCCTTAGTTTAGTGATGAGCTTTGTGGGCACAATGGTGTTGAACGCTGAGCTGTAGTCAATGAACAGGATTCTCACAATGGGGTACCTTTTGTCCAGTTGGGAAAGGGCAGTGTGGATTGCAATTGAGGATCTGTTGGGGCGGTATGCAAATTGGACTGCGTCTAGAGTTTCCGACACTTCATGGCTAAGGACGTGAGTGCTACGGGACAGTAGTCAGTTGAGCAGGTTACCTTCACTTTCTTGGGCACAGGGACTATGGTGGTCTGCTTGAAACATTTAGGTATTTCAGACTTGGTCAGGGAGAGGTTTAAAATGTCAATGAAGACACTTGCCATTTGGTCCGCACATGCTCTGAGTACACGTCCTGGTAATCTGCTTGGCCCCGCGGCCTTGTGAATGTTGACCTGTTTAAAAGTCTTGCTCGGAGAGCGTGATCACACAGTCATCCAGAACAGCTGGTGCTCTCATGCATGCTTCAGTGTTGCTTGCCTCGAAGCGAGCATAAAAGGCATTTAGCTCGTTTGGTAGGCTCGCGTCACTGGGCAGCTCGCGGCTGGGTTTCCCTTTGCACTCCCTAATAGTTTACAAGCCCTACCATATCTGACGAGTTTCAGATCCGGTGTAGTACGATTCAGTCTTAGTCCTGTATTGATGCTTTGCCTGTTTGATGGTTAATCTAAGAGCATAGCAGGATTTCTTATAAGCGTCTGGATTGGTGTCCCACACCTTGAAAGCGGCAGCTGTAGTCTTTAGATCGGTGCGGAAGTTGCCTGTAATCCATGGCTTCTGGTTGGAATATGTATGTACTGTCACTGTGGGGATAACGTCGTCAATGCACTTCTTGATGAAGCTGGTGACTGAGGTGGTATACTCCTCAATGCCATTGGATGAATCCCGGAACATATTCCAATCTGTGCTAGCAAAACAGTCCTGTAGTGTAGTATCCTTGTCATCTGACCACTTCCATATTGAGCGAGTCACTGGTACTTCCTGCTTTAGTTTTTGCTTGTTAGCAGCAATCAGGCGGATAGAATTATTGTCAGATTTGCCAAATGGTGGGCAAGGGAGAGCTTTGTATGTGTCTCTGTGTGTGGAGTAAAGGTGGTCTGGAGTTTTTTTTCCTCTGGTAGTACATGTGACATGCTGGAAGAAATTAGGTAAAACGGATTTGAGTTTCCCTGCCTTAATGTTTCCGGCCACTAGGAGCATCGCTTCTGGATGAACATTTTCTTGTTTGCTTGTGGCCTTATACAGCGGTCTTAGTGCATCGGTTTGTGGTGTTAAATAGACGGCTACGAAAAATACGTTACGTTACCCATTATGTGTACGTTACCCATTATGACAACCTGACCCTCTGTGCTATCCAAGTGAGAGGATAAACCAACAAGTACACCACAGGGCACATGCAATATAATTACTAGGTATTATAATTCATTTTAACTAGCTAAATCCTGTGTATCTTGAGGGGTACTTTTAATTAATGTGTACTTATATAATACTTTACCCATCCTGACAACCCAGACCAAATTTTAAAGCTTCTGGAAGCACCATCCAAGTGAGAATGTCCCATCATGTAACCTTGCAAGGTTACATGATGGAATAAGAGTTTGTCTTATGACCATTTTAAGCGGATTTATAAACCATTATTCAACCAAGCTTAATAATAGGCTTACATTTTGGCAAACACAAATGACTAACTTACAATTTAAACCATAACCGTTTATTTATATGTCTACAAATGTATAATTGATAGTTAAAGTAATTGTCCCATTGTCAAATGCACCGTTAAATTATTTAACAAAAATTACATTTTTTTATGTGAACGGTTTGTGAACCCATTTTTGCCATTGGGCATGGGTATCAGACTCCAGAGCCCTTTATTGCAGAGTTGTGTCAATGAGGTGGTCGGTTTTCAATTGGCTAACACTGTGGTATGTGCAGACTGAAATAAGGTGCGTTGGGATGCTATCGAAGACTTTAACATTTGTAAGAAGCATGGTAACAAGCATTCGTGTCACGTCCAGGCCTGAGTTTACAGGCTGGCGTGTTTAGTTTCGTTTTTGGTGTAGGGTTTTTTGGTTCTAGGTGTGATTTTCTATGTTGGGTTAATGGTTCCCAATTAGAGGCAGCTGAGTGTCGTTACCTCTAATTGGGAACCATATATATGTTTGTGGTTTTGCACTAGGGTTTTGTGGGTTATTGTTTGTAATAGTATGTATAGTTGGTGTGTGCACTTTTAAGCCACACCGATGTTACGATCTTCGTTTTGGTTATTCTTTTCCCAGTTACGTCGTTAAATAAAGTATGTATACTGGATACCTCGCTGCGCCTTGGTCCGTCACTCATGAAGATCGTGACAGAATAACCCACCAGAAAAGGACCAAGCAGCGACGGAACCGGGAGTTCTGGACCTGGGAGGAGGAACTGTATGGAGAGGGACCCTGGACCCAGCCTGGGGAGTATCGCCGTCCTAAAGAGGAGCTGGAAGCAGCGGCGGCGGAGCGGCGCTATTACGAGGCTAAATATGGAGCATGGAACCCAGAGAAGGAGAGATATGCTGGAACACGCCTGGCTAGGAAGCCGGAGAGGCAGCTCCAAAAGATTTTTTGGGGGGGGCACACGGGGAGGTTGGCCGTTTCAGGGTGGACTCCTGAGCTAACTCTACGTGCTCTTTGGAGGGAGCGTCGCACTGGTAAGACGCCGTGCTATGCTGTGATGCGCACGGTGTCTCCAGTGCGCGTTCATAGACCGGTGCGCGAAATTCCTGCTCCCCTTATCTGTCGGGCTAGGTTGAGTGTGCAGCCTGGAAGAGTGGTGACGGCTCAGCGCTCCTGGTCTCCAGTAAGCCTCTTCGGACCAGGATATCCTGCACCGGTTCTGCGTGCAGTGTCTCCGGTGCGTGTCCACAGCCCGGTGCGCGACATTCCAGCTCCACTCATCTGTCAGGCTAGGGTGAGTCTTGCTGCCTGGAGGAGTGGTGCCGGATCTGCGCGCTAAGTCTCCAGTGCACCTTCTTGGACCGAGATATCCTGCGCCGGCTCTGCGTACGGTGTCTCCGGTTCGCACCCACAGCCCGGTGCATGACATTCCAGCTCCCATCATCTGTGAGGCGAGGGTGAGTGAA
>QNTS01002270.1:84391-97182 GCA_003317085.1 Hucho hucho | reverse complement strand
GGCGTGTTTAGTTTCGTTTTTGGTGTAGGGTTTTTTGGTTCTAGGTGTGATTTTCTATGTTGGGTTAATGGTTCCCAATTAGAGGCAGCTGAGTGTTGTTACCTCTAATTGGGAACCATATATATGTTTGTGGTTTTGCACTAGGGTTTTGTGGGTTATTGTTTGTAATAGTATGTATAGTTGGTGTGTGCACTTTTAAGCCACACCGGTGTTACGATCTTCGTTTTGTTTATTATTTTCCCAGTTACGTCGTTAAATAAAGTATGTATACTGGATACCTCGCTGCGCCTTGGTCCGTCACTCATGAAGATCGTGACAATTCGTTGTTACACCGCTGTAATTACAGATTGCAAATACTACCAGTTGCTTGCTGTTTTTACAGTGCAACTATTCATTGTTACAATTAATTATAATACTTGTTACTGTATAATTACATATGTAATTACAGTGTAATAAGGACCCCTTAAAATGAAGTGTTACCCATTCTATTTAGGTAGATAAACAACCAATTATCACAGTCATAGAGAGTAGGGGTGTTGGCTACAGATGTAGGATCGTAATTTGACCTAGTTTCCTACAGCAGGAAAAGAATCCTGCAGCAACAGGAAATGTGAATTATTATGTGGATTATAATTACTAGACATTTTTGTAGGGGTTAACTACTCACGGAGTGGTGGGGCGCTAGAGACTAGTCAAGGATCATATCACCTCCATCCTGCCAGACACCCTGGACCCACTCCAATTTGCTTACCGTCCCATTAATAGGTCCACAGACGATGCAATCGCAATCACACTGCATACTGCCCTAACCCATCTGTACCACAGGAATACCTATGTAAGAATGCTGTTCATCGACTACAGCTCAGCATTTAACACCATAGTTCCCTCCAAGCTCGTCATTAATACTTTTTTTGTAAGGGAAAATCTAATCTGGCATTTCAAAGTGGAAATGACAAACTTCAGAAGCCTTATTAAACCTCAAATACACTACAAGGTTTACATTTCCTGCATTCCATTTTAAGGAACTGACAGTACATCTGTGTCTGTGTTTACTTCCTGCCTCCTCTGCACTCGTCCCTGAGCTGTCTCTGTTAGGCCTTCTTCCTGCCTCCTCTGCACTCGTCCCTGAGCTGTCTCTGTTAGGCCTTCTTCCTGCCTCCTCTGCACTCGTCCCTGAGCTGTCTCTGTTAGGCCTTCTTCCTGCCTCCTCTGCACTCGTCCCTGAGCTGTCTCTGTTAAGCCTAGCGTCCTTTCTCATGGTCCTGGTACCAGAAGACCAGGGGACCACACTGCCAGCACTGAGCGCAGCAACATCGTAGATGACAATGAATACACACATTTATTAGATAAAGAATAAAAAATATTGAATAAATGACGGATAGGTTACCATTGGCTCATAATATCTTATAAAAGCCTAACTACTTATCTTGCAAATTAGTGCCTGGCTGTCATCAAATTAAAGTTTATTGGTCACATGCCCAGAATACAGGATAAAACCTTGCAGCAAAATGCTTACTCACAAGATCTCCTCAACAGTGCAATACACACACGCACACACAAATATTTATATTTATATATATACACTACCGGTCAAACGTTTTAGAACACCTACTCATTCCACGTTTTTTCTTGATTTTTGCTATTTTCTACATTGTAGAAAAATAGCGAAGACATCAAAACTATGAAATAACACAATCACATTAACCGTTACTCTCTCGCGGGAATTCCACTAACAGTCCGTATGTAGCCAAACGTAGCTGCTGCTCATTCCATTTGCTCAAATTTTTTATTTTATAGTTATACCTTTGCCCATTCAATCTGGTCTCTATCATAGGCCTATGGCATTGCACCAAAATCCTGTCCCAAAAATATCTAATCTGTGCTTCAGAACCCAAAGATTGCGGGTTGGCCAATACCAGTCATCAGCATTGGCGCGCAAAGGCGGGTGCACATATCCAGATTAGTGACCAGAAGCACTTGTTTACTTTTCTTCTGTTTTGCCTTGCACAAACAGATTATCCTATGTTCATATTATCAAAATAAAATACAGTTTAGAATTCTGCTACGGACACATCATTGCCAGAACAATAGGCTACTTGGCAATTTCATTCATTATTTTCCCATTTCAGATCCAATGCAAACATTTTTATATCAATAATATCAAATCCTTTCTGGGTAACAACTAAGTACCTTGTTGTGATTGTTTTCAATTAAAATGGTCAAAAAGAAACAAATATAGCTTCTTAGCAAAGAGCAATTTCTCATGCAATCATTTTTTCTGGACTATCTGGGAGTGGGGAGGGGAAACAGAAAACGATCTGTTATTGGCAGAGATTTGGAACTCTCTGTCTTATAGATGACCATTGGCTTATAATACCTTTTAAATAATAGTGCAGGTCATGTGTTCCCCCCTGCCCACTTAGCTATGTTTAAGATTAGGCTACATATACAGCCAAAACATTAAGGAACTGCCAGGACATATGTGTCAGTCTCTCTTCCTCTCTCTCTGTGTTCTTTTATTGAATTCGATATAAAACCATCTGTTCGTCATAGACCGTTGTGACTAGTTCATGTGGATGCGGACAGATTTCCAGCATTGTGCTTTGTATGCGTATCCTTCCGCCAAGCAGTGACGGACCTTCTGAGGAGCGAATACAATTTTCAGATGGACTTGGCAGCCTCCAATGGCGATGGATATTTAATGTAATCTGCCACCAGAGTCCCTAGTCCCTACAGTTAAATATGATCTATTATATCAGGTATTCCAAAATTGGGGTACCCCAGGGGTACGCGCAATGCTGTCGGGGGTATGTCAAATAAAAATGTGATTCACAATTTCAAACAGTCCACTTAGATTTTCCAACGGGGCTATACATTTGGGTAAGGTTTTTTTCTTGCCTCATTAGCCACGTTTCACTGCCAAAAATAAAATTAAACCATCTAGTGTTCAGCAAAATAACAACACAATTTCAAATACTGTACAGGTAGCATAGTCAAATAATTAACATCCAATCAAATTACCGTTAGTCTCTCGCAGAAATTCCACTAACAGTCCGTATGTAGCCAAACGTAGCTGCTGCTCATTCCATTTGCTACTACCAGCAGTACTACACCTGCACCTGTCGACAACACAAGTTGTTCTGCTTCCACAAGCTAATCTAATGCTAGCATCAGTAATTCTACATTTGTTGTTAGTCCAGCTAGCATGGACACTGATAGTTGTGAATCTGATGCAGCCTACTGCCCCCTCACCGAGCACCGAACAACAGACAGGGACGTTGGACCATCCAAAAGGTGCAAATATGATGATAACTACATTGATATTGGGAGTAGTGCCTTTCCTCAGCCACAGTGGGTTATATGTGCAAAAGTACTATCTCACAACTCGATGAAACCTTCACTCTTGCGCAGACATTTAGAAACAAAACATGCCAATTTGAAAAATAAGCCACAGGAGTTTTTTGAGCTAGATGTATAAAAGCAACAGATACCATTAATAAGAAGGGGAAAGAAGCATCTTATATAGTGAGCTACCGAGTGGCTAGGACAGGCAAGCCCCATACTATTGTGGAGGACTTGATTCTTCCTGCTGCCGCGGATATGGCTGGGACAATGCTGGGGGAAAAGGCCAAAAAACCTATACAGACAATGCCTACATCAAACAACACCGTTTCAGTGACATGGCAGGAGATGTTTTGAAACAATTACTTCTTCGCATACAAGCCAGTGATTTCGATGCGTTACAGCTAGATGAGTCAACAGACGTAGCGGGCCTGGCACAGCTCCTGGTTTATGTCCGTTATGTTTATAGGTGGTCAAACCACTGGAAACCAGGACAACAGGAAAGGATATTTTTAAAGTAATGGACAGCTTTGTGACATCAAATGGACTTTGGTGGTCAAGATGTGTTTGTATCTGTACTGATGGAGCAAAAGCCATGACAGGGAGACATAGTGGAGTGGTAACACGCGTGCAAGCAGTTCCTCCCGATGCCACTGGGGTACACTGTAGCATCCACCGAGAGGCTCTTGCTGCCAAGGGAATGCCTGACAACTTAAAAGACGTTTTGGACACCACAGTGAAAATGGTTAACTTTGTTAAAGCAAGGCCCCTGAAATCTTGTGTATTTTCTGCACTATGCAGTGATATGGACAGCGACCATGTAACGCTTTTACAACATACAGAAGTGCGCTGGTTATCAAGGGGCAAAGTATTGACAAGTTTTTTTAAATTGAGAGACGAGCTTAAAGTTTTCTTTACTGACCATTATTTTCACTTGTCTGACCACCTGCATGATGACGAGTTTCTCACACCACTGGCCTATCTGGGTGATGTTTTTCTCGCCTGAATGATCTGAATCTAGGATTACAGGGACTCTCTGCAACTATATTCAATGTGCAGGACAAAATTGAGGCTATGATTAAGAAGTTGGAGCTCTTCTATGTCTGCATTAACAAGGACAACACACAGGTCTTTGCATCATTGTATGATTTTTTGTGTGCAAATTAACTCAAGCAAATGTTACATAGCGAAGCACCTGAGTGAGTTGGGTGCGCAATTACACAGGTACTTTCCCGAAATGGATGACACAAACAACTGGATTCGTTATCCCTTTCAAGCCCTGCCTCCAGGCAACTTACCGATATCTGAACAAGAGAGCCTCATCGAAATTGCAGCAAGTGGTTCTGTGAAAATTGAATTTAAATCAAATTTTTTAGTAATTTAACCTTTGAACAAGGCAGGTCAGTTAAGAACAAATTCTTATTTACAATGATGGCCTACCGAGGAACAGTGGGTTAACTGCCTTGTTCAGGGGCAGAACAAAATATTTTTACCTTGTCAGCTCGGGGATTCGATCCAGCAACCTTTCGGTTACTGGCCCAACTTTCTAACCACTAGAAGCCACTGCCATATTTCTGAATTTGGCTGCGCTCAGAGTATCCTGCCTTGGCAAATCGTGCTGTTAAGACACTGATGCCCATTGCATCCACGTACTTATGTGAGAGTGGATTCCCGGCCCTCACTCGCATGAAAACTAAATAAAGGCACAGACTGTGTGTGGGAAATGATTTAAGACTGAGACTCTCTCCAATACAACCCAACATTGCAGAGTTATTTGCACCCTTTCAAGCACAGCCTTCTCATTAACCTGTGGTTCAGCCATCGCTCATCCATATATTTATATGTACATATTCTTAATCATTCCCTTATACACACAAGTGTAAGGTAGTTGTTGTGAAAATGTTAGATTACTTGTTAGATATTACTGCACGGTCGGAACTAGAAGCACAAGCATTTCGCTACACTCGCATTAACATCTGCTAACCATGTGTATGTGACCAATAAAATTTGATTGAGTTATTCACAATTTTCCATGAACAAATAAAGTTTTATATGTAAGATGGCTAATTAAAGAGCAAAATTATTGATTATTATTATTATATTATTATTTGTGTCATGGTCCTATAAGAGCTCTTTGTCATTTCCCACGAGCCGGGTTGTGACAAAAACACACTCATTCTTATGTTTATAAATGTATCGTATAGTGTGTTTGTGGCAGGCTTACAATGATGGCAAAAAACAACATTTGAGAGAGCGCTGACCCTTGTGCTGACCCTCGTACGCAGCTGGAGGTTGAATGTTTGAAGGGGTACGGGACTATAAAATGTTTGGGAACCACTGTATTATATGGACATGTCAATTGACCACTCTAACAATGGAGGCGAGATCAGGTTTGGCAATTCTAACCAATGAGAGGGCAGATACACAACTCCCCCTCCCTTCAAAACCCTTAGTTGCCTCCCTGGGTGAAGAAACACTAAGATTTAGAAGCGAAGCAAATAGCCTCAACATTGATTAAACAATTAAAATACACAGACAGCCCCCAATTTCTCATGTAACAGATTAACTAGGATTATTAAGCATTCAGGCATTCTTTTAATGTTTTATTGTAATACATGATGACTTCTGTTTAATAAAAAGCATTGTATAAATGTCATGTAGATGGCTATACCTATGTGTTATAAAAGCCAATCTAATGACATATTAGGCTATATTCAGGGGCGGACTGGGACAAGTCCAGTCCTGGCCTTTCAGCCAAGTATCCCCCTTCCTAAATGTTTTACATTCCCCGAGACCAACCTGAAATGTTTCCTTAGCCAAATATTCCCAGATTTTCATAAAACTGCCACACGTGGTCTTTTGTTTCTGCATGACCAAATTTTGCGCGAGGTAAAAGAGTAGGCTACATGCGGTTCAATTAGTTGGTTTGGTGCAGCGGGAGTAGAGGGGTAGTGCTGAAGCTCATAGACACTCAGCCACTTCTCATAATGCTGCTCTTTTAGTAAAGTTAGATCAATGCTGAATCAATGGTCTTAGAAGATCAGATAAAGATGAATTAGTGTTCTATATAACATAACCCAATATAATAGCATAGTAGCATACTATAACGTTACTGTTACATCAAAAACACCACATTAGTAATTTCTTATGAGATTTTATGATGGTTAACTGTGTAGTCCCCCCAAAAATGATAATGTGGCCAAAACTCAACAGCATACGCCACTAGGCAGATTTAGCTTGGATTGAATATGAATGGCCACTCCACTGCTTCTACCCTGTCTGTCAGCTCTGAACACATTAAAACCCTTAATATTAATATGATTCCAGAATGTCCACTGAGATCCAAGTTTCAGTCAATAGCAGAATGTGCAGTTTTGTCTGCTTAGCCCAGATCTTGATGTAATCCAGTTTAGGAAGTAAGCTCCTAACGTTCAGATGCATCAACCCAAGTTCTTTACAAAGTCACATGTTGTCTCCAACTCAAACGACAACACCCCTGTCAGTATAGACAACAGTATGACGATAATAGGGAGGTATTACCTGAACGGGTTTGGTCTGTATCTGAGTCAATATCTTAACGTGGCATTGAAATGTGAAGAGAGGGTCCATGATCATTTGATTTATGCATTATGACATTTTATTGATTGTTTGTTCTCAGATTTTCATTCCAGCACATGCTGAATAAATTTAAACTCACCAAGGGTGAGACTAAGGAATAGCCAACTCTCAGTGTCCTTCCTTCTACCAAACCACCATTACAGTGGTTTACCTGTTCACCAATTTTCTCCTCCTGGCCTAACCATTCACCCAAGTGCCCACACTCATTTTCAAAAACGTTTCTGTAACCATTACTGAGAATGTTGTTGTAGATAAATTGTTCTGTTGTTTATGTCAGAAAACTTTGAATATGACCACTGCCAGTTTGATGCTTTTTGAAAAAGGCAAATGGCAGATGGGAGCAATCAAAAATATTCCAAAAAGGTCTACTGCAATCTTATTTGTAATTCCATTCTGCAATATTATTTTAATTGGAAAGAAAACTTCTGAATGTGACATAAGTTTTTTAAGGTGAAAGTGGTGAAAGTGAAATTATGTATGGCTAAAAATAGGCCATAGAAACAATGAATCCCCCCAAAAAACGTATTTTTAACATCAGGAAAAGTATTTTAAATGTCCAAAAACAATGTATTTTCAACATCCGGAATAGACGTCTTTTAAACTTTCATTCGGAACTGAACATGTACGTGATTTTATGTTCAGAAAATAGATATTTTCAACATAATTGGGCTCACTGGGAGATGATGAATATGCAAAGCAACATAATTGTCTATATTGGCAAAAATAATTTATCAAGAGTATATACGACTGTATGGGTAGCTACAAAAAGGGGTGGGAAATGCCCAGTGGTGGAAAGAGTACCTAATTGTCATACTTGAGTAATAGAAAATGACTAAAATAAAAGTGAAAGTCACCCAGTAAAGTACTACTTGAGTAAAAGTCTAAAAGTATTTGGTTTTACATATACTTAAGTATCAAAAGTAAATTTAATTTCTAAAATATACTTAAGTATCAAAAGTAAAAGTAAAAAGTAAAAAAGTAAAACCAGATTGCGTCATATAATTTTTAATTTACAAATATGCAGGGGCACACTCCAACGCTCAGAAATCATTTACAAATGAAGCATGTGTTTAGTGAGTCCGCCAGATAAAAGGCAGTAGGGATGATCAGGGATGTTCTCTTGATAAGTGTGTGAATTAGACCATTTTCCTGTCCTGCTAAGCAGCTAAGTAATGAGTAATTTTGGGTGTCAGGGAAAATGTACGGAGTAATAAGTACATAATTTTCTTTGGGAATGTAGTGAAGTAAAAGTAAAAGTCAATAATATAAATAGTAAATTAAAGTACAGATACCAAAAAAAACTACTTAAGTATTACTTTAAAGTATTTTTACTTAAGAACTTTACCCCACTGGAAATGCCATTCCTAATGTAACCATAAAGCAATGAATTAAGGTGTGTAAAAGGTATGCTAACCCTTATTCATGACTCCAATTCCATTGCTTTACATTGAGCCATTGGATGTCCCCTTTAGCCTTGACTTGCCTTGACACTCAGACTCTGCCCAAATGCTATGTCTAAATGCAAATACGTCTCCCACACTATACAGTATTGAAAACATTTCGAACTTAACTTTCATATAAACGAGAAATAATTTTCCTAATACAAAAGATACACTTACTATACGGAGTTTAGGAAAGTTGCACCCGGCTGTATTCTCAAGAACACCGCCTCCAACTGAAACTTTACTTCATCCCCTCCAATTTCTGCATCAAACGTCTCCAATGGAGCATAACTGGATAGGAAGTTTTGTACCTGGGCTGTGGGGAGTGTTTTTCTTTGTCCTGCGGGTGCAACCAGGATGCAACTTTGCTAAACTGTGTACAGTAAGTGTATCTCGTTTCTAAACGTTAAAACAGAGCGTTGGGATTGTAGTTCACATGTAGCCAGCTTTCCTCCATACCATCAGCTGAGAACCCAAGACCAGGACCGGATGTAAGCCTCCTTGGGATCTCTAGAGCAGGGTTTCTCAAACTTGGCCCTGGGGCTTCCCCTGGGTGCACGTTTAGTTATTTGTCCTAGCACTAAATTGTGCACCCAGAGGGGGGGGCCCAGGACAGAGTTTGGGAAACCCTGCTCCAAAGCTAAGGTAGGCTAATTCCTTAGACTCGAGACCCCAACCTCACACTCTCTGCAATTCATGCCTTGGTAAAATACTAGGCAGCATGAAAACAAACAAATAAATCAAGCCACTGGCTTCCCATCACATGATTTGGCATAAATGCAGTGAAACAGCTCTACCATATTAGCCCAGCCTAATCAATGAGATGTGCGCCACTTCAAACATGTCATATCTTAAAAGCAGGGCATATTATGCCATAAATGTATGTTTGCGTCAATGCCAGAATCATCTTACCTCGAAGTCACACCTGTCTTCACTTCTCCGTCCTGTACGCTCAGCCTCTGATGCTCACTCTATTTATTTAGTTGCACACCTCAACTAGGTAAGCTAAACACGCCTCCTTTTTTCACATGGATGGAGGGTTTCAAGTTGTAGGTTCAAAGTTGTTTAGTACTGTAACAAGAACGCCCATTTGACAAGGCAGACAGTTACATGAAGTTTTGCGATGAAAGTTTTTCAGTTCCTATGGCAATAATAGTATTTCAAGACTAAATGGGACCTTAAGAAAAGTGAAACAGTGCAGCTTTAGCAAACCCAAAATCTTGACTTCAGAGTAGTTCTCATAGTGACCCAGTCAACCTAAATAAAGTGACATGATTTGACAGTAGGCTATTTGGGCTGAAGTTCATAATAGTATTTTAAACAATACAGCTGCTCCAGACAAAATACATACAAAATGGCACTTTATTTCCAACCTGACTTAGAGACAAACTAAATAGATTAATATAGATTAAGGGAATATCTTCACACTCCTTGACTCCCTATTGGATAAAAGCATGTTTGCTCTCTACAGAAGAAAAACTGTTGTTAATTCTTCTTTCACATTCTATGGTAAACGATGACCACAGTCTGTGTCTTGCCCACACTGTTGCATGCAATCAATAGAAATCATGCAACTTCCATTTTCTTTCCTTCCCAGCTAGCACATTTAATTCCTTGGAAGTTGTGCAATCGTATGTTTTTGGATTTCACATTGGTTGTGGGAATGAAGTTAGTAAACCTGGGAAGTTTTTTATAAACGTTCTGAGAACAGAAGTGAATATTTCACCTGTTCTGGGAAAATGTATTTTAGGTTGCAGAGAGAACATTTTATTCTGGTTCTTTCAAAGTTTTCCTGGGAGGTTTTATTAACACTCAGAATGGAAATTATAGGTTATTTTGAGGTTTTTGAATAACTTCCTTAAAACCTTCACTGAATGTTTCAATAAGACTTAATAACACTGTTAGCTTATTTTGGATGAAACTTTTTTGAACTCCAAGCATAGATAGGAGATATGGAATTAATTTCCTTGGCATTAGTCATGCAAACACATGCATTTTTTATTGTGACACGCCATCTGTGAGATTCTGTATAATCTTCTGTTCTCTATCCATGAAAATTAGTCAGGATGGAGCTATTATGCTATGTTTTTCTAGTCATACAAAGCATTTCATTTTAGTCTATTCAAACAGACCCCATTGCAAAGGTAGCAAGCACTCATTATGATCAGTGGTGTAAAGTACTTAAACAAAGTACTTGAAAGTACTACTTAAGTAGTATTTTGGGGAATCTGTACTTTACTATTTATATTTTTGACAACTTTGACTTCACTACATTCCTAAAGAATATTATGTACTTTTTGCTCCATACATTTCCCCTGACACCCACAAGTACTAGTTACATTTTGAAAGCTTAGCAGGACAGGAAAATGGTATAATTCACACACTTATCAAGAGAACATCCCTGGTCATCCCTACCGCCTCTGATCTGGCAGACTCACTAAGCACATGCTTCATTGGTAAATGATGTCTGAGCGTTGGAGCGTGCCCCTATCTATCCGTTAAAAAAAATGGTGCCGTCTGGTTTGCTTAATATAAGGAATTTGAAATTATTTATACTTTTACTTTTGATAGATAACTATATTTAAAACCAAATACTTTTAGATTTTTACTCAGGTAGGATTTTACTGGGTGACTTTCACTTGAGTCATTTTCTATTAAGGTATCTCTACTTTTACTCAAGTACGACAATTGGGTACTTTTTCCAGCAATGATTAGGATTAGGTGTGGCCAATTAGTGGGCGCAGCGAATACACCCGAACAAACGAAAGAATATAGAGCAGGGGCATCAAACACATTCCATGGAGGGCCTAATGTGTTACACCCTGATCTGTTTCACCTGTCATTGTGCTTGTCTCCACCCCCCTCCAGGTGTCGCCCATCTTTCCCATTATCCCCAGTGTAATAATACCTGTGTTCTCTGTGTGTCTGTTTCCAGTTCATCTTGTCTTGATAAGCGTATCAGTGTGTTTTTCCATGCTCCTGTTCAGCTAGTCTCTGTTTTCTAGCCCTCCTGGTTCCGACCTGTTCTGCCTGCCCTGACACTGAGCCCGCCTGCCTCACCATTCAGCCTGCCCTGACCTCGAGCCTGCCTGCCCCCCTGTACCTTTCAGACTCTGACCTGGTTAATGAACTTCTGCCTGTCCTTGACCTGCCTATTGCCTGCCCCTTGTATTTTAATAAATATCAGAGACTCAAACCATCTGCCTCCTGTGTCTGCATCTGGGTCTTGCCCTGTGTCGTTATATAATGTCTACTGGTTTTTGTTTTTTCCTATCAATTAAGCCCTAGACAACCAGGTGAGGGGAGTTCCTTACTATTGATTAATTAAGGTTACTCAATCAAGTACAATCAAGCGAAAACCAGCAGACACTCGGCCCTCCGTGGAATGAGTTTTCCACTGCTTAGACATTGCATGCATCAACCAATAGTTGTGTGCCACGTCATCGACTGTGTCATCGACTGACAGATTGCTACAACATGATGTGGTTAGGTGATAGGTAAAATACCTATCCAGGCATTGTAAGATCTGGTAACGTCTAAGCAGTGGAGCGCAACCAGAGTTAGAGCTGATGCTGAGAACGGAATGTATATGTTTTTAAATAACATTCATAGAACATTCTCTGAACATTACAAAAGTGTTGTGCTTTTTATGGAAATTTTGCTTCACGTTCTGAGAATGGACTGTATGTTTTCAATAATATTCCTAGAATGTTGTTAAAGTTTTCTTGTGGTTTTTATGGAATGTTTTCTTAATGTTCTCTGAACTATATGAGAACATTCCCAATGCCAAACCAGTTGGAGAACATTACTAGAACATTACACAAATTGAAATTAAATGTAACTATGTTTCAACTTTTAGGAAACCTTCTGTTAAAGTAATGAAATACCAAGAACAAAAATGTATGCTGAGAATTGTCCAAACCCAAGCAACTATTCTGCACCATTCCCAGAAATTTGTGGGAAGGTTCTATGCAAAATTTGCACCGGACAATCGCACTCTCACTAAGTTGCAAGAAACATATTGTTCTCAGAACGTTATGTCCTAGCTGTGCTGTCTCTCCACCTTTTCCATTGAAGTACAACCTACACCACTCACTGATATGAACTGTGAGGAGAATTGAAATAACATATTGAAATAGAAACAAGGAAACCCAGGCAGACACCATTATATGCCAAGTGAATCAATCATCCCTGAGTTTTTTTTTAGAAAAATGGTTCTCGGCTAAAATTTGTAGATCCTAATGAAGATGCATGTCAATGGTTGGGGACCCACCAGTACATGAACATGTCATAAGCAATGGCAAAATGTGTAGAATTGCAGGAAATTAGCTTTAACGGTCGACTTTAGGCACCAAAAAACAGTCCAACTTCTCCTCCTCCTCAATTTTC
>QNTS01002270.1:16891-79391 GCA_003317085.1 Hucho hucho | reverse complement strand
CAGAATGGAGCATTAAAATATGTTTGAATATACAGTACCAGTCAAAGGTTTGGACACAACTACTCATTAAATGTTTTTTCTTTTTTTTAAACTATTTTCTACATTGTAGAATAATAGTGAAGACATCAAAACTATGAAATAAAACATATAGAATCATGTAGTAACCAAAAAGTGATAAGAAAATACATTTCATATTCTTCAAAGTAGCCACCCTTTGTCGTCATGACAGCTTTGCACACTCTTGGCATTCTCTCAACCAGCTTCATGTGGAATGCTTTACCAACAGTCTTGAAGGAGTTCCCACATATGTGACTCATTTTAGGAAACTAGGCGTATGTTGCAGGTCACTACTTCACAGGAGAGCCGTTAAAACGTAAACCTTTTTTTAATATCAAAATGCGTTTTGGGCAGAAATGCCTTCTGGAAAGTGAACTTTAATGTGCCTTAATAACAAATGTGTATGCCATCTGTAAATACGAATAAAATTGTTAAATTACAAGCCTAGTTGGTTTTGCCACAGTATAAGTCAGCAACCTTCCTGCTAATGATTGCCTGATATAAAAAAAAAATGTACCTTGATTTTACTAGGCAAGTCAGTTAAGAACAAATAGTTATTTTCAATGACGGCCTAGGAACAGTGGGTTAACTGCCTGTTCAGAACTACAGATTTGTACCTTGTCAGCTCAGGGATTTGAACTTGCAACCTTTCAGTCCCTAGTCCAACGCTCTAACCACTAGGCTATCCTGCCACCCCAAAATGAGTTGGCTGGACATACCGAGAGATGAGTTTGGATTGGTGTGCACGCTTCTGTCTATTTGAGCTGATCAGTATGTGTAGGTAATCCTGTCTAACACAGCTTTTTTCAAATGTATCATGTTGCTCTCCACTTTCTGGAGGACGGAGTTTTGAAATCAGTGAAATTCGAGTATGATAGCTAAGGAGACGTAGAAAACACCTGTCTCCGGATTACATCTTCAAACTACGGGCAACCATGGCATCTGTGACAGGGAGACGTGTCCATTCATGATGTATACGTGGTTTCATTTCAAGTTAAAGTGTACTGTTAGCTAGCTAACATTAGCTGGCTGGCTCGCTAGCTAACGTTACGTGTATGATCTTATTATCTTAGAGCCATTTGCTTTGCTAGTTATAGCCTAATGTTAGCTAGCTAACATTGAACATGGTTGGTTAGCTACCTGCAGATTCATGTAGGGTAGTAACGGCATGAGTTGGGATTATGGTTAATTGTTTATCTAGATAGCTAGCTATCTAGTTACATGTCTTAACAAAATACTCCACCATGCAAGTAACCATTTCGGGTGCGTTTGTAAATTCAGTCTGGCCATCTACTCAGAGCACTCTCGTCTGGTTCTCAGAACATTGTATGCTAGCTGGGTTGTCTCTCCACTTTTCCCATTGAAGTACAACCTACACCACTCACTGATATGCATTTGTGGGAAGAATTGGAAGAACAAGCCATTTAAATAGAAACAAGGAAACCCAGGCAGACATCATAATGTGCCAAGTGAATCAATCATCCCTGAGATTTGTAGATCCTATTGAAGATCCATGTCGATGCATACTGGCATCTGGCATTTTATGTATGATCCACTGTAATAATTGGAGTCGTCAACAGGCAAGATAGTCAACCTCTCCAGCACAGTGTGTCAGACCACACTTCAAAAACAAACCATATTTTTAAGCCCATGGCACGATGCATATGCATCAGCCACCCACCTTCCAAATTTCCCAACTTAAAGGACATTTTGGCTCCCTTGTTAGTCTTTTTTTCGGATTACTAGCAAGGTGTCAGTGACTAATTAGATGTAACACCAAAAAATATGCATATTTTTTTCTACGCAAAACTCACCACTGGTTTGGTAGCCAAATAACTATATTGTCATGCCCTTATAAAGGTCAACAGCGTCACCAACTTTACCCAGTACCAGTACATTTTAACCAAAAACCTGGTTGCCTCTGCCAGGAGGCTGAAACTTGGCCGCAAGTGTATCTTAAACCACTCCTCCTTTCTTTTTCCCGGAGAGTTCTTTCTTCCTCTCCGTGCGATGGACGGAGAACCTGCTGGCTGAATGAAAGGGACAATATA
This sequence comes from Hucho hucho, assembly GCA_003317085.1. Taxonomy (NCBI): domain Eukaryota; kingdom Metazoa; phylum Chordata; class Actinopteri; order Salmoniformes; family Salmonidae; genus Hucho; species Hucho hucho. Next base: position 77,283 of record QNTS01002270.1, on the reverse strand, counting down.
TCCAGATAGAGCCATGATTCCGTAAAACAAAGTATATGTTACAGTCTCAGATGTTTCTCTGGAAGGAGATCCTCGCCCTGAGCTTGTCTACCTTATTGTCCAGGGACTGAACGTTAGCAAGTAATATACTAGTGCCCCACTCCTTCTACCTCTTCTTCGGCGTCTGTGCTTTGGTGTAACCCTGGGATGAATAGAGCTGCCTCATGAAGTTAAAGCAACATTTCGGCTGTAATTTCTGATGCGTGACCGTCAATCTAATATCCAAAAGTGATTTCCGGCTATAGGTAATAGCCGGAAATCGCCGTCCTTCAAAAACCAAATGTAAAAATCTGTGCAAATTGTCTCTGGCATAGGCATTGCCACCTGGCCACTCAAATGATCCCTCTGAACAGGGTTGATTAGTGATTCACATAAAAGTGAGGAGAATCTGGAGGAAAGGATAACAGTACCTCACTTATGCTGCGTTTTTAAAACCAAGTGGGAAGTTGGAATTTACCACATTCGACTAGGAAAAATTCACGCCCTCCAACCAATTTCTACAACATGCTGACATTTTGACATCACTTACTAAAGAGATTACCTCGATAACAGCATTTTCTGCAATTAAATGTAACAAAATATTCATTAAAAGCATTTTATCAATATGTTTTTTTAATTCTAATTTAATTTGTTTACAAGCAGCTGTAATTTTTGTTTGTGGTTAACGCAGTTTGTTGGCCATTAGCCAATCTGAATTTCTCAACGAGTTCAAAGCACGGGAACACAAACAACTGATATTTACGATATCACAACTGTTAAATTCCCACCTCTTACGTGGTAACGAACGTAGCAGTACTGAATATACATAACTGTTTACAAGTGCGCTGAGATTCGGGAAGCAAGTGCAGGGAGTGAGTGTTTTAATAAATAAACAAAACAATAAACACGAAACACAAACAACGCACTGACATGAAACAGAGTCAATAACACCTGAGGAAAGAACCAAGGGGAGTGACAGATATAGGGAGTCCAGGTGAGTGTCATAAGGCGCTGGTGCGCTTGACGATGGTGAGAGGTGCGGGATAATCAGCAGCCTGATGACCTAGAGGCCGGAGAGGGTGTATACGTGACAGTACCCCCTCCCCGACGCGCGGCTCCAGCAGGACACCGAAAAAAGGGGACGAACCCGGGGATCAGGAGTGGACTGATCACCCCTTCTGAAGCGAGGGAACCTGTCACGCCGGCTGAGCCGTGGGAACCTGTCAAGCCGGCTGGGACGCGGGAACCTGTCAGACCGGCTGAGGCAGGGATTCTGGCGATCCGGCTGAGGCATGAGAGCCTGACGAGCCGGTGGAAGCAGGGGAGTCTGACGATCTGGCTGAGGCATGAGAGCCTGTAACGGCTCCCGGACCCGACGTCATTTACACTGACACAAAAAAAAAACACTCCCCGATGCTTCCCTTAGGTGAGGTGTTATTCTGTAACGAGTCGGGAAGCAAGTACAGGGAGTGAATGTCTTAATAAATAAACAAAACAATAAACACGAAAGACAAACAACGCACTGACATGAAACAGAGTCAATAACACCTGAGGAAAGAACCAAGGGGAGTGACAGATATAGGGAAGATAATCAAGGAGGTGAAGGAGTCCAGGTGTGTGTCATGAGGCGCAGGTGCGCTTGACTCTGTTTCATGTCGGTGCGTTGTTTGTTTCGTGTTTATCGTTTTGTTTATTTATTAAAACACTCACTCCCTGTGTCACGATCTTCTATATGGACGGACCAAGATGCAGCGATGCTTCCAGTATACATGCTTTATTTCCAACGTAACTGGCAAAATAATAAACAAATGAAGATCATCGCTCCGGTGTGGCTAAACAGGCTCACACCAACTGAACATACTAAACACATCAGAATAATCAATGACCCACAAAACCCCAGTGAAAACCACAAACATATATATGGTTCCCAATTAGAGGTAACGACAATCAGCTGCCTCTAATTGGGAACCATCAACCCAACATAGAATTACATAAACTAGAACAAAAAACCCTCCTAACCAAAACACAAACTAAACACACCAGCCTGTTAACTCAGGCCTGGACGTGACACCCTGTTCTTGCTTCTCAACTCTCAGCACACTCATTACAATAATTCATGGAGGCAATAGTGCAATTGTGGCAAATTAATTATAGGCAAATTGGGAAGTCTTTTTTTCACATTTCTTTAACTAGACAAGTCAGTTAAGAACATATTCTTATTTACAATGACGGCCTACCCTGGCCAAAACCTAACCCGTACGATGCTGGGCCATTTGTGTGCCACCCTATGGGACTCCCTATAATGGCCAGTTGTGATACAGCCTGGAATCAAACCAGGGCCCTAAGGCTTCTACAGTGATGTTGACATAAGACAACTGTTCATGACAACTGGAAAAACTGCAATGACTCAAAGAATGGATAAAACCCATTTTGTTTGTCCATGTTCATCAATTGACTTGTCATGCTATGGCAGACACCATGTCATCATCCCTTTTAAACCTCAAGCTTCTTCCTATTTTTCATTACTTTGTCAATAAACTTGTTCTTAACAAATCAAAATAATTGTTTAGTGTTTCTTTATCAATATGGACTTTTAAAAAATTAAACCAGCCCAAAACCCTCAATTCTGCATATAGTAATTATATAAATATGAACTTTATTTGAATAAAGGTTTTTCTGTATACATACAGTAATTACAAGTTATCCAGGGGGGACCTGTATCAGTGATTTTTAACAGTACGACAGATCATCTGCACAGATATAGCTCCCCGTGTAATCACCTAAGATTCTACTTTTCAACACCATGTATCGTAAGACTGTGTACAAAACCAAAACAACCCAATGTTTGTACATATAACAATCTTCTAATTGTATACAAGTATACCTACTTGATATAACTGCAATACAGAACTCAGATACACTCTGAATCTACAAAGAGAGCTGTGTTGATGTGTATTCTCGGAAAAGTAATTATTCCAGGGCAAATACGTCTTCATTTGAATGCAGGTTTCTCTGGATATATACCATTAAGTTATACATATCATCATAGGGTGGAGGGGGAACTGTATCAGTGATTCTGACCAGATAAACAGATCATCTGCAGAGATGGAGCACCTTAGTGCTTTCAGAAAGTATTCAGAAGCCGATGGTCACTCTGACAGAGCTCTAGAGTTCCTCTATGGAGATGGGAGAACCTTCCAGAAGGACAACCATCTCTGCAGCACTCAACCAATCAGGCCTTTATGATAGAGTGGCCAGACGGAAGCTGCTCCTCAGTAAAAGGCACATAACATTCCACTTGGAGTTTGCCAAAAGGCACCTAAAGGACTCTCAGACCACGAGAAACAAGATTCTCTGGTCTGATGAAACCAAGATTGAACTCTTTGGCCTAAATGCCAAAAGTCACGTCTGGAGGAAACCTGGCACCATCCATGGTGGTGTGGGGATGTTTTTCAGTGGCAGGTACTGGGAGAGTAGTGAGTATCGAGGGAACGATGAACGGAGCAAAGTACAGAGAGATCCTTGATGAAAACCTGCTCCAAAGCTCTCAGGACCTCAGACTGGGGCTGAAGGTTCACATTCCAACAGGACCACGACCCTACGCACACAGCCAAGACAACGTAGGAGTGGCTTTGAGACAAGTATCTGAATGTCCTTGAGTGGCCCAGCCAAAGCCCGGACGTGAACACAATCAAACATCTCTGGAGAGATCTGAAAATCGCTGTGCAGAAACGCTTCCCATCAAACCTGACAGAACTTGAGAGTAACTGCAGAGAAGAATTGGAGAAACTCCCCAAATACAGGTGTGCCAAGCTTGTAGTGTCATACCCAAGAAGACTCAAATCTGTCATCGCTGCCAAAGGTTCTTCAACAAAGTACTGAGTGAAGGGTCTGAATACTTATGTAAATGTGATATTTCAGTTTTTATTTGTAATATATTAGCAAACATTTCTAAAAACCTTGCTATGTTATTATGGGGTATTATGTGTAGATTGATGAGGGGGGAAAACAATGTAATCAATTTTAGGATAAGGCTGTAATGTAACAAAATTACGAACAAGTCAAGGATTTCTGAACACCTTCCGAAGGCACTGTATATTAGTTTGGCAGTATAAGCAAATTAACTGTAATTCTGTTTTGGTCATTTTTTTTTTTAGATAACATTAATTACATGTCTAAATAATTATGTTTTGATACGAAATAAGTTTCTATTCTCCTATGATTGTTGCTTTTTCCAATAGTTTTTCCTTGGGGTCAAAATGACCCGTGTTGGTAATCAATGTACAGTATGTAGCTTTAGGGTTAATGGAGACATGGAAGTGCACTTCAGGTGAGGCATTACTTGCCGACACTAAACCCTCAGCAGCATCCAGGCCAGGGCCAGAAGGCCCAGAGAGGAGTACTTTGTGGAGGCTCCCGACACTGGTGGGGCTGTGGTTGGGCTGCCCTGGGTCGTCACCATCCGGCCGTTGACAGGTCTGATGTTCCTGAAGGTGTTGGTCATCAAGGCAGAGGTGGAACTGTGATCAATATGCTGTGTTGTGCTGAAGAGATCAATCTTAGGGGAGAAGGTTAATTAATTGCAGATTGGATCATAGACATAAGTGTGACATCAGGCTGGCACAATGGCTTTTCCCACTGGGCACAGACGTCAGTACAACATCTAGTTTTATTTGAGATGCCAAGTAACGTGAAATCAACTAAACTTTGAGGCAAACTGCCTTCCAAGTAAATAAATACATCACAAAATACTTTGAGGTATGTCATTGCAATTTGGTTAAAAGTTGGATTAAAACCAGACAAATTCCTGGAATGTGTGTATGTTCATGAGTTTTTGCAGAGCTAATTAGTACATCACATAGAAATTATCTTTTGTTGTGCTACCCCAGTGGATATTACAGCTTCTCCCTTCCTGTGTAATCCGTTACAATCCAGCTAGGGCATAACGTTCTGATAACCATATGTTTCTTAGATCTTGGTGAGAGTGTGGTTGTCCTATGATTATTTTGCATACAAACTTCCCACAGCTTTTTGGGAATGGTGCATTTGGAACATTCTCAGCACATTTAAGGAACTTGACAAAAAAATGCATTTAGTATTTCATTACTTTAAAATAATGTTTCCTAAAAGTTCAAACATGGTTACATTTCATTTCAAATTTGGTAATGTTTTAGGAACGTTCTCCAACTGGTTTGACATTGGGAATGTTCTCAAATAATTCAGAGAACGTTAAGAAGCAACGTTCTTCTGTGAGAATTTAAATACTTCAGCATAATGATTCCTACAGGTTTCTTCATGGTTCTATTTAAAGTCATGTTCTCAAATTGTTCAGAGAACATTAAGAAAACTTTCCATAACAACCACAAGAAAACATTTGTTATTTTCACAGAATGTTCTAAGACTGTTATTTAAAAACATACAGTATACATTCTGTTTTCTATATTTAAAAAAATTATCTTCATCATTTAAGTTGTTAAGTGTGTTCAGGTGTCTTGGCCACATCCACTAATTGGCCACACCTGATCTTAATGAGTGCTAGTTCCCCTTGAAATGGTGTCTGTTTGAATAGACTAAAATGAACAGCTTTGTATGAATAAAAACACATGGTATTCTAGCTCCATCATGGTGGTGCAGTGGACTAATTCCATGGATAGAGAACAGATTATGCCATGTCACAATAAAAAATAAATGTATTTGCATGAGTAATGCCTAAGGAAATGAATGTGTCCTATCTTTGAGTTAAAAAATGTTAACCGAAATTAGATAGCAATGTTATTAAAAGTCTTCTCCATTTCAGTGAAAGCTTTTAGGACGTTTTTCAAAAACCTATTTTTATATTTTTTTATTTAACCTTTATTTAACCAGGTAGGCTAGTTGAGAACAAGTTCTCATTTACAACTGCGACCTGGCCAAGATAAAGCAAAGCAGTTCAACACATATAGACAGGTGTGTGCCTTTCCAAATCATGTCCAACCAATTGAATTTACCACAGGTGGACACCAATCAAGTTGTAGGAACATCTCAATGATGATAAATGGAAACAGGATGCACCTGCGCTCAATTTCAAGTCTCATTGCAAAGGGTCTGAATACTTACAGTATGTAAATAAATTATTTCTGTTTTTTATGTTTTGTAAATTTGCATACATTTCCTAAAAACTTGTTTTCGCTTTGTCATTATGGGGTATTGTGTGTAGGATGATGAGGAAAATGTTTTATTTAATCAATTTTTGAATAAGGCTGTAATGTAACAAAATGTGAAAAAATGGAAGGGGTCTGAATACTTTCCCGAATGCACTGTACTGTATGTAGACATTGCGCTACCCACATCCATTCAATACATTGAATGGGGTTGTATTCGAGGGAAAATATTGTTACCAAAATATAACAATGTGCAATTCATAAGTATTCTAATAAAGTGTGTACATAAAACGTATTAAACAGGTCTATAAAACCACAATGAGGACATTGACCTAGTAAGATTTCATAAATCATTGTGTACAGTGCAAGAAAAAACGTCTGAGTAATCTGAAGTGGTGCCATTAATTCATATTCACATTTACAACATAACATGCATGGGCATTTCATCATTTTATTTTATTTGGGTAACACTTTACAATAAGCTTCCATTTGTAAAAGGTTTATAAAGGGTTTGTAATTACGTTATTAACGGTTAATTAATCATCTGTAAATGCATTAAAAACCAATAACAAATTGGTCAGAAATAGTGTGACAGCCAGTCAGTGCTTGCCAAATAGTGAGCCACTAGTCACCTCCAGCTATTAACCATTTATAAATACACTTACAAATGCGTATAATATCGAACCCTTATGTATCATCATGCGTCCTTATTTGCAATGGTTGCACAGTTAAACAATAGTTATTTTCTCATATTTGCGTGTGACGCATTGCTGCTCTTTCCCAGGAACAGAAATGGTTGGTTTTCAGACCAATGGTCAACTCCCATGATGTGTCTTGCCCCACGTTGGAAACCCTGATGATGCATTGGTACACTTATTTATTCCAGGAATGAAGGCCTCATCTGAAGATCTCAAGCCGTATTATTGACGTGGTTCTCCGGTTTCTGAAAAATTCCCCCGACTTTGTGAGATCTGCCCATCGGTGAAACGCGTTTGAAATAAAGTCGACCTGGAACATACCCAGAATTTTGTGTCGACACTGACATCATGTGACAGGGGTCATGAAGATTCAGGATGGACGTGGATATGAGAAGTGTGAAAAGGCAAAACAGAAGAGATTGCGCGAAAGAAACGTTGTTCACAGGATAAACATTTTGACAGAGGAGAGAGGGTAACTTCTCTATGCAATTTGTTTCAGATTTGGATACAGAAGTTCTGCTGGATGATTTAGCACGCTGCTCAGCTATATCTAGATATCTAGCTAGCTAACATTTGATAGCACCTGTGTCCTGGGCAATATCTTCCGCAAATTCAATATTCAATTCCACTGTTATGCTGATGACACCCAGCTCTCGACCAAACCCTCGTCCACTCTCCTTGTTTATAAATATAGACATTCTGCTAGACAATTTAGCACAAGATAATATTTGGCATGATAAAGTTAGCTAGTTAAGTAGATCACTTTCGCTGTCAAGTTAGCGCTGCTAACTAGCTAGCTAGCAAACGTTAGCTGCCAGCTAATTAGTTATCATTGACATGACAGAGCAATTTGTTTAGCTAGATTTTTTGGAATAGCACGCTAGCTAGCTAGTTATCTAACCTTTGAACTCAGGTCCTGTCTCTAGCTAGGTAGCTACTAGTGGTTAATATTTTAAGACTAACGTACTATCTAGCTATCTAGCTAGTATTTTAGCAAAAATTGTGATAACAAGCTAACCCCTTTAATCTATGGTAGCTAGCTATTTATGTTACTAAGTAATGTTAATCTGGAGGTGAAATAAATGCACACCTGTTGAGGTGAGGTGCTGGCTAGTGGAGTAGAACACTTGAAAAAGAAAAGGAGAGCAGCAAACTAGCTATTATTATTATTATTATTAGCTAGTAGTGGATAACATACACTGCATGGACTAGAGTATGTAGACACCTGCTCGTCGAACATCTCATTACAAAATCATGGGCATTAATATGGAGTTTTCTTCCACTCTTCTGGGAAGGCTTTCCACTAGATGTTGGAACATTTCTGCAGGGATTTGCTTCCATTCAGCCACAAGAGCATAAGTGAGGTCGGGCACTGATGTTGGGTGATTAGGCCTGTCTTGTAGTCGGCGTTCCAATTCATCCCAAAGGTGTTTGATGGAGTTGAGGTCAGGGCTCTGTACAGGCTAGTCAAGTTTATCCACGGCGATCTCGACAAACCATTTCTGTATGGATCTCATTTGTGCACGCGTTCATTGTCATGCTGAAACAGGAAAGAACCTTCACCAAACTGTTGCCACAAAGTTGGAAGCACAGAAACATCTAGAATGTCATTGTATGCTGTAGCGTTAAGATTTCCCTTCACTGGAACTAAGGGGCCTAGCCCGAACCATGAAAAACAGCACCAGACAGTTATTCCTCCTCCAACAAATTGTACAGTTAACAGTATGCATTCGGGCAGGTATGTCCGTTGGGCTGCCAGAGGGGGATGCGTGATTCATTTTGGGGAAGCAGGTAGCCTAGTGGTTAGAACATTGGGCCAGTAACCAAAAAGTTGCTGGATCGAATCCCTGAGCTGACAAGGTGAAAATCTGTTGTTCTACCCCTGAACAAGGCAATTAACCCACTGTTCCTCGGTAGGCAGTCATTGTAAATAAGAATTTGTTCTTAACTGACTTGCCTAGTTAAATAAAGTTAAACTTTTTTTAATTTTATTTTATTCATCACTCCAGAGAATGCGTTTCCACTGCTCCAGAATCCAATGGCGGCGAGCTTTACACCATTCCATCCGACTCTTGGCATTACGCATAGTGATCTTAGACTTGTGTGCGGCTGCTCGGCATGGAAACCCATTTCATGAAGCTCCCGACGAACAGTTCTTGTGCTGATGTTGCTTCTAGAGGCAGTTTGGAACTCGGTAGTCAGTGTTGCAATCGAGGACAGGCTTCAGCACTCATTGGACCCATTCTGTGAGTTTGTGTGGCCTACCATTTCGCGGCTGAGCCGTTGTTGCTCCTACACATTTCCACTTCACAATATCAGCATTTACAGTGTATCGGGGAAGCTCTAGCAGGGCAGAAATTTGACGGACTGACTTGTTGGAAAGGTGGCATTCTATGACAGTGCCATGTTGAAAGTCACTGAGCTCTTCAGCACGGGCCATTCCACTGCCAATGTTTGTCTATGGACAAATTCAACATTCAACACTGTGAGAGGATACCTCCTCCACTGTTTCACCAACCAAAAGGTATTACTGTTACCATTTCACACCAGAGCATTCACCATACTTGGACTATTACAGAGAAGTGGTAAGTGCATTGATATAATCTGGTAAAGGGTAATATGTTAAGAATAATGATTGAATAATGTCCTGGATGTACATTTGGGAAGGGCATCAGGGATTCAAAGGTGCATCAAGCCATGTTCCCTCAAAACAATTTAATCACTGAGCAAATTTCTGGTCTGCTTGAGCACAAACTTTACCATTGTTGTGAAAATTCAGAGCAACTTTACTGTGAACACTAAGGCTGTACGCGCTTTAATATTTAAGTTTTAACAGTGGTCAAATAGGCTAGTGTCGCTATTTTATCATAATGTAGTCTGTGGCCTACCATGAAAAAGTGGCCTACCATGAAAAACAATGGAAAACATGCATCCCATAACATTTTAACATGGAAATAGCTGTTCTATCGTTCAGCCTACGGTAGCCGCCAATATGTGATGTTCAATGTAGGGCTTAACATTAACCTGTTTATTTACTTGTCCTTCAGACAAGGAGGTGACGGAAAATGTTGTTGTGTTGTTTGATGTAAGAAACCACTTTACAAAATAAAATGCATAATTATTCCCATACCCTTTGCCTATTGGCTACCTAGTTTATTCAAGCCTGTCTCAAAATATAATACTGCCATTTTAAGGCAAAAAAAAAATATCTATTTTCAAAGATGTCTAGAAATGCACACATTTGTTCTCTTGTTGGAAGCAATCACACCCCCATTGCTGACTACAAACTATCTATAAATGGCTAATAACTCACTAACTAACAAAGGATATTAACAAATGTATAAATGTGCACAGGTCGCTACATGTTGCTCTCACTTTGATCTCAAAACAAGCACATCGACTCACGACCGCTCATGCTGTTAAAACAGTCCTGTTCAAAGTAAATGGCACAGATCCATATATGGCATTGGTCTATTTCCATGTAGGCCTACTGCAGCTTTGGTTGGTTATGGCGCACCAGACTGTGTAGACTAGAGTATGGGCCTGAGTCACGCCTGTCAATGCAATAGAATCCTACTCCGATGCCTTCTGCCTACAACAGAATCTTTTGCATAGTTTATTTTGCATTACTAAGTCTTGCATAGTTCGTTATGTTTCGGTATGTTTCATTGAAAGTGGCTAATATTGCATTGATTCTATCACAATTCCCACAGTAAAGGGAAACGTTCATATTGTGAACTAAAGGGGAAAACTCTAGAAAGTTGAGTGAAGTTCAAACTCGTGCTTCTCTGCACGTGCTGATATTTCTTCTGGGCAGCAGTCCCTGCGGAGCAGCGCGTGTGAGGGAACATTGGCATCAAGACACATCATTAAAAGCAACCTCTTATATTCCTTGGACAGAGCACCAATGCATCACACCCAAAGTGAGACAATCAACTGTCCAATTATTGAAAATTAGGTTGTATTATGATACATAAGGGTTAATCTTATAAGCATTTTGTAAGTGCATTTATTAATGGTTAATAACTGGATGTAAATACTGGCTCAGTATTTTGCAAACACTGACCAGTTATTGCACTATTTTGACCAATTCGATAACTTTTTATTGGTTTATATTGCATTTACAAATGATTCAGTAATTGTTAATAACGTAATTTTAACCCCTTTATGAACTTTTTACGAATGGAACCTTATTTTAAAGTGTTACCGATAATGGATTATAGTCCATGGTGTTCAGTTTATGGTAAAATTGTTGCACAAACTCACCAAGTCCTGGCTGACTTTGATAGGGTCCTTGAACACGGTCCAAACCACAGCCTCATTGCATTTTGGAGTGGTCAGGGAGCCAAGGTAACGGTAGTACTTGGTACGGTCCACCCCTTCCAGGAGCTCATCCAATGAAATAGCATGAGTAATGTTTACAATATCATCTTAAGGAAGAAAGAAAAAACATATACTAAAATCATATGCTACTGAAATTGAACAAGAAAACTACTAATTTTGAATTCAAATAGAAAAAATCATTACAAACTCTTTTGAGAAAGTAGTTCTTGATCAAATCAGAACCAGTCAAATCTCTCCTCTCACCTTTTAGTGTGATGTTGGCCAAGTAGGTTGTCAGAGTATTCCAGGCTGGTGGGGAACCAGTCGCATTACCTGGCATTGCCTATTTGAAAAAACAGAAATAAAACATTGAAATGCCTAATCTACTGTGGAAAAATGAATGCCATTTCTAGGAAAGTTAAAGCATCCGCTCACCTCTATGAAGAAGCCAAGAGCAGCGAGTCCTGTGCCATCTTCCACGGCCGCAGTCGTGTTACCATTGAGCGAAGACTTGGAATTTACTATGTGTAACTGAAAGGTGAAACACAACAGTTGATGTAAAAAGTTATCTGAATCCATTGGAAAATTAAAACGTTGTAATGATACATTTAAAAAGATAGACTACAATCTGCCATATAATCAGCTGTTTAAGGGTCACTAAGACCTTGACATTGATCTATTGCAGTACGGTATATTTGCATCAGTATAAAAATTCACCACATGTAACATGGGCTACATTCAGATTCTCTACTTTTCTCCCGAAGCGCACTCGTACATTTCCCCTCATGAATTTAAAAGGACCACAGGAACAGTAGCTGCTACTTCAGCAAAAGCTAATGGTGATTCAAATAAACAAACAAATGTAACGGACTAGTGTTTGGCCTACGGCGGAAACTCCCTCCAGCCATGCTTGCTCCAATCCAATAAGGGTGGTGAGGTGGGGTGGGTTGTGTTGAACCTTTCCATACCTCCATGGGGTAGCGGGTTCCATCCACTGTGTGCTCCGACCCAGGCACTGAGGTACCATTCCCCCAGTGGAGGTGAAACTGCAGGCTGTCATAGGCCTCAGACAGTGCCCCACCTGTAACCCGGACGCCATTCGTGAGCATCACTTTGACTGAAAGAAAGAGAGGAGGAACAATAGGAAAAGAATTGGTTACATTTCGAACATTAAGGTTCCTGGTTTGGTGCATACAGTACAAGTCAAAAGTTTGGACACACTTACTCATTCCAGTTTTTATTTTATTTTAACTATTTTCTACATTGTTGGATAATAGTGAAGACATGAAAACTATGAAATAACACGGAATCATGAAGTAAACAAAAAAGGGCTAAACAAATCAAAAATATATTTCATATTTGAGATTCTTCAAAGTAGCCACCCTTTGCCTTGATGACAGCTTTGCACACTCTTGGCATTATGAGAATGCCAAGAGTGTGTAAAGCTGTCATCAAGTCGAAGGGTGGCTTCTTTGAAGAATCTAAAACATAAAATATATATTTTGATTTGATTAACACTTTTTTGGTTACTACATGATTCCATGTGTTATTTCATAGTTTTGATGTCTTCACTATTATTCTACAATATAGAAAATAGTAAAAATAAAGAAAAACTCTTGAATGAGTAGGTGTGTCCAAACCTTTGACTGGTACTGTACATTATCCTCAAGTGGGACTTGGATTGCAGTGTGTATAATATAAGACATTTTAAATGATTTATACTTTTACTTTTGATACTTAAGTACAATTAAAACCAAATACTTTTAGACTTTTACTCAAGTAGTATTTTACTGGGTGACTTTCACTTTTACTTGAGTCATTTTCTTTTAAGATATCTTTACTTTTACTCAACTATGAAAATTGGGTACTTTTTCCACCACTGATGGATTGAGAAGGCAAGGCATCCATCTATTGTCCTCACCAGTTTCGCCAGTGTTCGTGATGTTCTTCATTGTGGAGTTGTCTCCGTATTTGGTGAAGTTGAAATCAGTCAGGTTTGCATTGCCCACTGCCGATGCGGAGACGATGTTGATGGGAGACTGACGGGATCCGTTGCAATGTTCACTGGCAATGGTGTGCCAAGTGGTGTCATCTTAACATGCAATCAATCATACCATGGTTTCAATATACCATCATTTAATGAGTGTCATATAATATGCTGATACATAAATTATATAGGCTATTATCCACTGCCATCACAATCACTTCAAAGCAAATGCTTCATGTACAATTTGTGAATTAAAATTACACTGAGTATACAAAACATTAACACCTATTCTTTCCATGATAGACTGACCAGGTGAATCCAGGTGAAAGCTTATTGATAGCACTTGTTAAATTCACTTCAATCAGTGTAGATGGGGGGAGGAGACAGGTTAAAAGAAGGAAGAGACAGGTTAAAGAAGGTTTATTATGCTTTGTGACAATTGAGATTGTGCATGTGTGTCATTCAGCGGGTGAATCGGCAAGAGAAAAGATTGCCTTCACAGGATATGGCAATACGTGGCAGGCGCACCGGATTGTTTCAAGAACTGCAAAGCTGCTTTGTTTTTCATGCTCAACTGTTTTCCATGTGTATCAAGAATGGTCCACCACCCAAAGGGCATCCAGCCAACTTGACACAACTGTGGGAACAATTGGAGTCAACATGGGCCAGCATCCCTGTGGAACGCTTTTGACACCTTGTAGAGTCCATGGCCCAATGAATTGAGGCTGTCCTGATGGCAAAAGGGGGGTGCAACTCAATATTAAGAAGGTGTTCCTAATGTTTGGTATACTCAGTGTACACTGTAACCTTGGGATTAAAATCAATACTTACTACAACTAGGATCATGGTAACACCACACTGTTCAAATTGAAAAGGGGAAAAGTTATGCAAAGAGTCACAAAATGTATAGTAGAAGACAGTCACAGGCCAAGAAATTATATAATAATCGCTTACAAACTTCTGCAGCACTGTATCCAGTGGGGACAAGGATAGTCGCAATGATAACCACAAGTCGATTCATCTGAAAGCGAGATAAAGGCAATTATGAATGGAAAGCCCACTGAGCACCGACCTACGCTGGACGTCCATGGACGTTAAAAAGTTGTTGAAATTTGGTCAGTCCGCCCTAGCTTTGATTTTAACATCTACAGAGGCAAATTTTTGGTCCGGTACGGACCGGCCTTAATTTCAACGTCACAACGTCCACAAACATAGATGTTTATGATTGGTTCAGATCTGGCCCGGTCCGAACCGGACTTGATTTGACCTAAATGTAGACGTCTACGTTTCACACGCTTGGAATATACTGTACTCCACTATACTTTACTATGCTGTACTGTACTGTGCTGTACTGTTTTCTTTAAACTTGTGAAATATGGACGTCTATGATTTGTTCAGATTTGGTCCAGACTGACAGAATTTGGTCTTGTTTAGTGGCGAAGCTCATTAGTATAATACCCAGTGTGCTTTGCAAGTGTTCATTTTTACATTTACATTTTGGTAATTTAGCAGACACTTTATCCAGAGTGACTTACAGTCATTGCATTCAAGTAAGGTACAGTTGAAGTCAGAAGTTTACATACACCATAGCCAAATACACAATTCCTGACATTTAATCCTAGTAAAAATGTCCTGTCTTATGTCAGTTAGGATCACCACTTTATTTTAAGAATGTGAAATGTCAGAATAATAGTTGGGTGAATTTTGGCCCATTCCTCCTGACAGAGCTGGTGTAACTGAGTCAGGTTTGTAGGCCTCCTTGCTCGCACACGCTTTTTCAGTTCTGCCCACAAATGTTCTATAGGATTGAGGTCAGGGCTTTGTGATGGCCACTCCAATACTTTGACTTTGTTGTCCTTATGCCATTTTGCCACAACTTTGGAAGTATGCTTGGGGTCATTGTCCATTTGGAAAACCCATTTGCGAGCAAGCTTTAACTTCCTGACTGATGTGACTGATGTCTTGAGATGTTGCTTCAATATATCCACATAATTTTCCTCCCTCATGATGCCATCTATTTTGTAAAGTGCATCAGTCCCTCCTGCAGCAAAGCACCCCCACAACATGATGCTGCCACCCCTGTGCTTCACGGTTGGGATGGTGTTCTTCAGCTTGCAAGCCTCCCCCTTTTTCCTCCAAACATAATGATGGTCATCATGGCCAAACAGTTCGATTTCTGTTTCATCAGACCAGAGGACATTTCTCCAAAAAGTACGATCTTTGTCCCCATGTGCAGTTGCAAACCGTAGTCTGGCTTTTTTATGGCGGTTTGTGAGTAGTGGCTTTTTCCTTGCTGAGCGGCCTTTCAGGATATGTTGATATAGGACTTGTTTTACTCTGGATAAAGATACTTTTGTACCTGTTTCCTCCAGCATCTTCACAAGGTCCTTTGCTGTTGTTCTGGGATTGATTTGCGCTTTTCGCACCAAAGTACATTCATCTCTAGGAGACAGAACGTGTTTCCTTCCTGAGCGGTATGACGGCTGCGTGGTCCCATGGTGTTTATACTTGTGCACTATTGCTTGTTTTTCTGAGGTCTTGGCTGATTTCTTTTGATTTTCCCATGAGTTTGAAGGTAGGCCCTGAAATACATCCACATGTACACTTCAAATTGACTCAAATTATGTCAATTAACCTATCAGAAGCTTCTAAAGCCATGACATCATTTTCTGGAATTTTCCAAGCTGTTTAAAGGCACAGTCAACTTAATGTATGTAAACTTCTGACACACTGGAATTGTGATACAGTGAATTATAAGTGAAATAATCTGTCTGTAAACAATTGTTTGAAAAATTACTTGTGTCATGCACAAAGTAGATGTCCTAACCGACTTGCCAAAACTATAGTTTGTTAACAAGACATTTGTGGAGTGGTTGAAAAACGAATTTTAATGACTCCAACCTAAGTGTATGTAAACTTCCGACTTCAACTGTAAATAAACAACCACATTTCAACGGCTTGCTGGGAGCCTGAATCTCTCACCTTGAACTCAAAAGGACATTGGATAACATGAATAAAGGAAAATCATTTAGCATTTTGGAACCAATTAGGTCCACTGTTACTTGAAATAATTAACACAGACGTTCACAAAGGTTTCTTTGGAATGGATGTAAATACAGTAATAATTTTGCTTTTAAAAAAAAGGTAAGGAGGCCAACAAGTGCTCTCACTATCGCCCTTTATATTTGATAGACACAGATGATAAACTATTTTCTCAAAACTCACTTACCCAAATTGGTACATCCGGACCAAAGCGGGTTTGTAACAAAACGATTATCCCTGATAACCTCCATTGTCTATTACATATTTTACATGCTTCATCAGAAACCAAAGCTCTTTGGGCAGTTCTCTCTCTCGATGCAGAAAAACCTTTTGATGGACTAGAATGGTCACATCTTAGGTTGGTTGTGGAACGTACAGCATGGGACTTGGCTAAATTTCATTGATATGATTACAACACTGTATGCCAATCCCTCAGCCATAGTAATAACAGGCAATACCTGCCCTGTTCTGTTCCAAATAACTAGAAGTAGCAGGAAAGGTCATCCCATCTCACCACTGTTTTTTTTATGTCTATTGAATCCCTGGCCTAGGCAAATTTGACAATCGAAAGAATATCTAATATCTCTCAATTCTACAGATCACGTAATCTCATTATACAGCGATGATATCTTACTTTATCTAGACAATGTATCTCAATCCCGCCCAAACGCTTTAAAGATCATATTCAAATTCAGCTCCATCTCAAGTTATAAAATAAATCTAACCAAATCTGCTCTACTGCCTCTTAAGACCCAGATGGAGGACTCCATCTCTACTTATTGAATCTCAATTGTTTCCCATTTAAAATATTTGGGAATAGATATATTTCCTTCCTTAGATACAATCATTGCTAGAAACTTTTACAAGTCTCTCCATGGGACGGTTGAGCTAATGTGCGCTAATGTGATTAGCATGAGGTTGTAAGAAACTAGAACATTTCCCAGGACATAGAAACATCTGATATGGGCAGAAAGCTTAAATTATTGTTAAACTAACTACACTGTCCAATTTACAGTAGTTATTACAGTGAAATAATACCATGCTATTGTTTGAGGAGAGTGCACAGTTATGAACTTGAACATGTATTAAATAACCAATTAGGCACATTTGGGCAGAAATGCAATGGTTCATTGGATCAGTCTAAAACGTTGCACATACACTGCTGCCATCTAGTGGCCAAAATCAAAATTGCGCCTAAACTGGAATAATACATTGTGGCCTTTCTCTTGCATTTCAAAGATAATAGAAAAATCTAATTAAAAAAACAACAAGTTTTTTCCTTTGTATTATCTTTTACCAGATCTCATGTGTTATATTCTCCTGCATTCGTTTCAAATTTGTGTTTCCTTTCAAATGGTATCAAGAATATGCATATCCTTGCTTCAGGTCCTGAGCTACAGGCAGTTAGATTTGGGAATGTAATTTTAGGTTAAAATTGAAAAAAAGGGTCCGATCCTGGGATCGGTGTCCCTCCACCTGGACGGTTGAGCTAACGTGTGCTAATGTGATTAGCATGACATTGAAAGTAACAAGAACATTTCCAAGGACATAGACATATTTGATATGGGCAGAAAGCTTAAATTCTTGTTAATCTAACTACACTGTCCAATTTACAGTAGCTAATACAGTGAAAAAATGCCATGCTATTGTTTCATGAGAGATCACAACAATAAATAACTTTTATCACGGCAACTGGTTTGATACATTCACCTCTGAAGGTAAATAATGTACTTAAATTCAGTAATCTTGCTCTGATTTGTTGAGGGTCCCAGAGATAAATTGTAGCATAGGGTTGTTTGATAAAATCGAATTTTATATTAAAATGTAGGAACTGGGTTCTAGAGTTTGAACCCCTGCTGCCAGCATCCCGGAGTCGCCTCTTCACTGTTGACGTTGAGACTGGTGTTTTGCGGGTACTATTTAATGAAGCTGCCAGTTGAGGACTTGTGAGGCGTCTGTTTCTCAAACTAGACACTCTAATATACCTGTCCTCTTGTTCAGTTGTGCATAGGGGCCTCCCACTACTATTTATATTCTGGTTAAAGTCAGTTTGCACTGTTTCGTGAAGGGAGTAGTTAGTACACAGCGTTGAATGAGATCTTCAGTTTCTTGGAAATTTCTCGCATGGAATAGCCTTCATTTCTCAAAACAAGAATACTGATGAGTTTCAGAAGAAAGCTCTTTGTTTCTGGCCATTTTGAGCCTGTAATTGAACCCACTAATGCTGATGCTCTAGATACTCAACTCGTCTAAAGGAGGCCAGTTTTAATGCTTATTGACAACAGTTTTCTGCTGTGCTAACATAATTGCAAAAGGGTTTTCTAATGATCAATTAGCCTTTTAAAATGATTAACTTGGATTAGCTAAGACAATGTACCACTGGAACACAGGAGTGATGGTTGCTGATAATAGGCCACTGTACGCCCATGTAGATATTCCATAAAAAAATCTGCCGTTTACAGCTAAAATAGTAATTTACAAAGGTAACAATGTCTACACTGTATTTCGGATCAATTTGATGTTATTCTAATGGACAAAAAATTTGCTTTTCTTTCAAAAACAAGGACATTTCTAAGTGACCCCAAACTTTTGTATGGTAGAATATTTTCATTATATACTGAACAAAAATATAAATTAAACATTCAAAGTGGAAATTACAAACTTCAGAAGCCCTTTTAAACCTCAAATACAGTACAAAGGTTTCAATTTCCTGCATTACAGGAAAGATCTCCTGCAACAGGGTGATCGATTTAAGATTCTGTCAGTAAATTCACATCATGGCCCCATTTCCATCATGGCCACCTAATCATCCCCCTCATTCCACATTGGCATATATCACTCCTCACCTCTCCACCTATTAGCTGATGTGTGGTGCGCGTTCTGGCACAGATGGTTGCCATGCATCACCCAAGTGGGTGCTACACATTTATGGTGGATGAGGTGAGTTTGCCCCCCCCCTACAGCACTTTGAGCATCTGGAAAGGTGCTATATAAGTGCAATCAATTATAATAGCAAGTAAAGCATATAATAGTAAGTACAACTCAGCAGAGCCTGTGTTAGAAAGGCCAAAATGGGGTTCTGGCCCTTTAAGAGCTGCTAATGCTCCTGTGACTTAATGGGCATGTACCTCCGCCCAGGCATTGCTGACGCATGCCAGATCTTACAACGCCTTGATAGGTATTTTATGTATCAGCTATCCACATCATATGTTATACTGTAGCAATCTGTCAGTCGATGACACAGTCGATGTGGTACCCAACCATTGGTTGATGCATGCCCAACCATTGGTTGATGCATGAGCAGGGGAACACGGCCACAATGTTTGTCGGGAAAGGCTGGCATTAAAACTCCACCTTCACCTGTTGGGTATCTTCCAGCTTCTCCAGCAATACTTAATCTTTTTAGGTTCCTTTGTGTGTCCAGGCAGCAAAGGTGAGTAAATAGACATGTTTTTTTTGTCTGACTGTTTTCCCTGATGTGGCTCTAAATGGCATAAATGCAGTGAAACAGATGTTTCTTCTCAGCCCAGTCTAGTCAATGAGATGTGTGCCACTTCAAACATGTCATATCTTATAAGCAGGGAATATTGTTCCATAAAAGTCTGTTAGCATCAATGCCAAAATCATCTTACCTTGAAGCCGCACCTGTCTTCACCTCTCCGTCCTGTGTGCTCAGCCTCCCATCCTCCCTCATTTTATTCAGTCGTACACCTCAACTAGAAAAAATAAACACGCCTCCTTTTTTCACTCGGCTTGGGCGGTTTCAAGTTGTGGGTTCAAAGTTGTGTAATACTGTAAAAAGAACACCCAATAAGCAAGGCAGAAAGCTAGGTGAGTTTTGCCAGGAAAGTTATGCAGTACCTGCGGCAATGACAGTAATGTAAGACTAACTTGGACCTTCAGAAAAATGAAACAAAATCTTGACTTCAGAGTAGCCCTCAGTTATAATATATATATTTTTTATTTAACTTTTATTTAACTAGGCAAGTCAGTCAAAAACAAATTCGTATTTACTATGATGGCCTAGGAACAGTGGGTTAACTGCCTTGTTCAGGGGCAGAATGACAGATTTTTATCTTGTCAGCTCGGGCATTCGATCCAACGCTCTAACCACTAGGCTACCTGCCACCCCTCATAGTGACACAACCAGTCAACCTAAATAAAGTGACATGACTCAACAGTAGGCTGTTTGGGCTACAGTTCATCATAGTCTTTTAAGCAATACAACTGCTCCAGACAAAATACATCCACAATGGCACTTTATTTGCAACCTGACATAGAAACAAACTGAATAGATGAATATATAAACTCAGCAAAAAAAGAAACGTCCTCTCACTGTCAACTGTGTTTATTTTCAGAGAACTTAACATGTGTAAATATTTGTATAAACATTACGATAAACACGAGTCCGACCATCACCCCTGGTGAGACGAAACTGTGACTCGTCAATGAAGAGCACTTTTTGCACGTCCTGTCTGGTTCAGCGACGGTGGGTTTGTGCCCATAGGCGACGTTGTTGCCGGTGATGTCTGGTGAGGACCTGTCTTACCACAGGCCTATAAGCCCTCAGTCCAGCCTCTCTCAGCCTATTGCAGACAGTCTGAGCACTGATGGAGGGATTGTGTGTTCCTGGTGTAACTCGGGCAATGGTTGTTGCCATCCTGTACCTGTCCCGCAGGTGTGATGTTTGGATGTACCGATCCTGTGCAGGTGTTGTTACACGTGGTCTGCCACTGCGCGGATGACCAGCTGTCCGTCCTGTCTCCCTGTAGTGCTGTCTTAGGCGTCTCACAGTACAGACATTGCAAAATATTACCCTGGCCACATCTGCAGTCCTCATGCCTCCTTGCAGCATGCCTAAGGCACGTTCAGGCAGACGAGAAGGGACCCTCGGCATCTTTCTTTTGGTGTTTTTCAGAGTCAGTAGAAAGGCCTCTTTAGTGTCCTAAGTTTTTTTAACTGTGACCTTAATTGCCTACCGTCTGTAAGCTGTTAGTGTCTTAACAACCGTTCCACAGGTGCATGTTCATTAATTGTTTAAGGTTCATTGAACAAGTATGGGAAACAGTGTTTAAACCCTTTACAATCAAGATCTGTGAAGTTATTTGGATGTTTACGAATTATCTTTGAAAGACAGGGTCCTAAAAAAGGTACGTTTCTTTTTTTGCTGAGTTTAGATTGGGGGAATCTTGATAAAAGCATGTTTTCTCTCTTCAGAAGAAAAACTGTCCAGCTTCAAAAGAAGCATTCTTTCCTCCTTTCCGGTCTTCCGGGCCTCACTAGAACTCAAACCTTGGTTACGTCTCTGCCTGTAGAAAACGTTATGCTGAAGTACTGAAATTCCCACAGAAGAACGTTGTTTCTTAACGTTCTATGAACTATTTTAGGACATTCCCAATGTCGAACCAGTTGCAGAACGTTCCTAGAACATTATCAAAATTTAAATTAAATGAAACCTTCTGTTAAAGTAATGAAATACCAAGAAAATAATGGGATGTTTTGTGCTGAGAATGCCGAGAACGTTCCAAAGCCAAGCAACTATCCTGCACCATTCCCAGAAATTTGTGGGAAGGTTGTATGCAAAATAACTATAGGACAACTACGCTCTCACCAAGCTCTGATAAATATATGGTTCTCAGAACGTTAAGTGCTAGCTGGGTAGTCTCTCCACCTTTCCCATTGAAGTACAACCTACACCACTCACTGGTTTAAACTGTAGGAAGAATTGAAAGAACATATTGAAATAGAAACAAGGAAACCCATGCAGACACCATTATATGCCAAGTGAATGAATCATCCCTGAGGTTTTCATGAGAAAAATGTAAACGACTGAAATTTGTAGATCCTATTTAAGATGCATGTCGATGCATACTGGCAATTCCTCTTATGTTTTAAGATCCATTGTAATAATTTGAGTTGTCATCATGGCAGATAGTCAACCCCTCCAGCACAGTGTGTCAGAAACAAAACACAGCGTATTGTTAACTTCTCAGGGAGCGGCTCCCGAGGTGACGGTTTTGGAGAGTCTGGCGTGCCCAAAGTAAAATGCCTGACACCCTAGACCCACTCCAATTTGCTTACCGCCCCAATAGGTCCAGAGACGATGCAATCGCAATCACACTGCACACTGCCCTAACCCATCTGGACAAGAGGAATACCTATGTAAGAATGCTGTTCATCGATTACAGCTCAGCATTTAACACCATAGTACCCTCCAAACTCATTACTAAGTTCGAGACCCTGTGTCTCGACCCTGCCCTGTGCAACTGGGTCCTGGACTTTCTGACGGTCTGCCCCCAGGTGGTGAGGGTAGGAAACAACATCTCAACCCCGCTGATCCTCAACACGGGGGCCCCACAAGGGTGCATTCTCATCCCTCTCCTGTACTCCCTGTTCACCCATGACTGCGTGGCCATGCACGCCTCCAACTCAAGCCTACACTAAAGTGGTAGGCTTGATTACCAACACCGACGAGACGGGCCTACAGGGAGGAGGTGAGGGCCCTCGGAGTGTGGTTTCAGGAAAATAACCTTACACTCAACGTCAACAAAACAAAGGAGATGATCGTGGACTCTTCAAACAGCAGAGGGAGCACCCCCCTATCCACATCGACGGGACAGTAGTGGAGAAGGTGGAAAGTTCCTCGGCGTACACATCACGGACAAACTGAAATGGTCCACCCACACAGACAGAGCGGTGAAGGAGGCTGAAGAAATTTGGCTTGTCACCAAAAACACTCACAAACTTTTACAGATGCACAATCGAGAGCATCCTGTCGGGCTGTATCACCGCCTGGTATGGCAACTGCTCCGTAAGGCACTCCAGAGCATCACCGGGGGCAAGCTACCTGCCCTCCAGGACACCTACACCACCCGATGTCACAGGAAGGCCAAAAAGTTCATCAAGGACAACAACCTCCCGAGCCACTGCCTGTTCACCCCGCTATCATCCAGAAGACGAGGTCAGTACAGGTGCATCAAAGCTGGGACCGAGAGACTGAAAAAAAGCTTCTATCTCAAGGCCATCAGACTGATAAACAGCCATCACTAACATTGAGTGGCTGCTGCCAACATACTGACTCAAATCTCTAGCCACTTTAAAAATAAAAAATTTGATGTAATAAGTGTATCCCTATAAACTATCCCACTTTATATAACGTTTACATACCCTACATTACTCATCTCTCTCTCTTTCTCTATTTTTCTTTCTTTCTCTCGGAGGACCTGAGCCCTAGGACCATTCCTCAGGACTACCTGGCCCGATGACTCCTTGCTGTCCCCAGTCCATCTGGCCGTGCTGCTGCTCCAGTTTCAACTGTTCTGCCTGCGGCTATGGAACCCTGACCTGTTCACGAGACGTGCTACCTGTCCCAGGCCTGCTGTTTTCAACTCTCTAGAGACATCAGGAGCGCTAGAGATACTCTGAATGATCGGCTATGAAAAGCCAACTGACATTTACTCCTGAGGTGCTGACCTGTTGCACTCCTGAGGTGCTGACCTATGAACATTTTAACATCTTGTCCATGTTCTGTTATAATCTCCACCCAGCACAGCCAGAAGAGGACTGGCCACCCCTCACAGCCTGGCTCCTCTCTAGGTTTCTTCCTAGGTTCTGGCCTTTCTAGGGAGTTCTTCCTAGCCACTGTGCTTCTACATCTGCATTGCTTGCTGTTTGGGGTTTTAGGCTGGGTTTCTGTACAGCACTCTGTGACATCAGCTGATGTAAGAAGGGCTTTATAAATAAATTTGATTGATTGATATGTATATACTGTACTCTATACCTAGCTACTGCATCTTGCCTATGCCGTTCGGCCATCGCTCATCCATATATTTATATGTATATATTCTTATTCATTCCTTTACACTTGTGTGTATAAGGTAGTTGTTGTGAAATTGTTAGATTACTTGTTAGATATTACTGCACGGTCAGAACTAGAAGCACAAGCATTTCGCTACACTCGCATTAACATCTGCTAACCATGTGTATGTGACCAATAACATTTTATTTGATGGACATTTACCCTGCACCCACCCCAATGATCATTTATCATTGTTACAGTTGTTAATATGTATATATTATTATTTAGATTTTTGTTATTATTTTTATTCACATTGTCCTGCATTGTTGGAGTTCTGAGTTTAAGAATTTCACTCTACCCTGTAATTACATCTGCAACCCTGTACGTGTGACCTTTAAACTCTCTAATCTCTGAACAATGCAGATGCATCAGTCACCCACTTTCCAAATTCCCCGATTTAAAGGACATTTTGGCTCCCTTGTTAGTCATTATTTTCAGATTACTAACAAGGTGT
Organism: Hucho hucho; assembly: GCA_003317085.1. Lineage (NCBI taxonomy): Eukaryota > Metazoa > Chordata > Actinopteri > Salmoniformes > Salmonidae > Hucho > Hucho hucho. The sequence continues at coordinate 52,763 of QNTS01002270.1, read as the reverse complement.
CAGTAACAAATTAGCTGTAACTAAAATTTACTACAGTATTTAATCCTAGGTTTGAAAATATAGACCCAGGTTACAGAGTTTACTACCAATGATGACTGTAAAATAAGCCAGAGAACGATGTCACCATACTTGAGAGGTATGATTGATAAATTCAATGTAGTTGTGTTATTCCGTTGGCTGTAGTGACTTCTCGTGTGCCCGTGTTTTAGCCTGGCTGACGCGACTCACATGGTACACAGTGAGGGAGAGCTGTGACACACTGGTCTGGACAAGAGTCCGTTGTTAGTGCAGTGTTCATGCAGAAGTTGGCTTGAGCTTTGATTGGTTTTCTCAAACGTAAAAACATTTTCCTGGGGTATTGAGACCTCTCATTTGGATTTGAAAATCCAACAGTTGTATTGGAAGGGGGCACTGCTCGGGGGCTGTGTGTGGCTGTCCATGTAGGTGTTTGAGTATTTGTATTTACTATGGATCCCTATTAGCTGCTGCCAAGTAGGCAGCTACTCTTCCTGGGGTTCGGCAGAATTAAGGCAGTATAAAAAAAATGGAAACATTACAATCATTACAGAATTCACAACACACTAAGTGTGTGCCCTCAGGTGCATACTCCACTACCACATATCTACAACACAAAATCCATGTGTACGTGTGTGTGTAGTGTGTATGTTATCATGTGTGTGTATGCATGTATGTGTCTGTGCCCATGTTTGTGTTACTTCACAGTCCCCGCTGTTCCATAAGGTGTATTTTTACCTGCTTTTTAAATCTGATTCTACTGCTTGCATCAGTTACCTGATGTGGAATAGAGTTCCATGTAGTCATGGCTCTATGTAGTACTATGCGTTTCCCATTGTCTGTTCTGGACTTGGGGACTGTGAAGAGACCTCTGGTGGCATGTCTTGTGGGGTGTGCATGGGTGTCTAAGCTGTGTGCCAGTATTTTAAACAGACAGCTCTGTACCTTCAGCTTGACAACACCTGTTACGAAAACAAGTAATGATGAGGTCAGTCTCTCTTCCACTTTGAGACATGAGAGATTTACATGCATGTCATTAATGTTATCTCTCCGTGTACTTTTAAGGGCCAGCCGTGCTGCCCTGTTCTGAGCCAACTGCAATCCCTTTTATTATCGATGCATTTTGCCAACAACATATAAATAGCCTTTAGCGACTCGGAAGTCAGGAGGTCTTCAAGTTAGGTGTGTCATGCTCGTGTCATGCTCTACTTCTCAAATGTGACAGTCAACACAATGTGACAGATCGAGATCAAGGGTTTGTGGAGCAGAAGGGCGGTAACGATGATATCAATGCATTTTTTACTTGTGACACATGGCATTCTTCAACTCCTGTCCTCTTTGATGTTAGATTGTTAGTCTCTAACGTGAAAATAAATTCCATGTCAATGATTATCAAGTTTATCTGCTTTTTGGGAGACTGTGGGTGTGTTTCATGTGAGAAGTGCACATGTCATTTCACTTACAGCACTGCCAAGAAATATGTAAGCAAGCTGCAGTAGCATCAATGCAAGGCTGTGTAGTCAAACTGTACGGTGTGTTACACTTGTTCACAGTCTGTAAACTGCTTTGTGTGAATGACAAGTGCTGCAGATTGAGAGCCCAAATAAGTCTAAGGTCATTTACTCCACATCTAAATTGCTATGTTGTTCATTGTTCAAATGAGTGTCAACATTTGGTACAGCTTCCTCCTGGCTGCAAAACAAAGCCCCTCTAGTTACACCAAATCACTCCGATTACTCTCATGTCCACGAATCATGTGGAATTCTATATCACTTTATACTCATTGGAGAATTTAGAGCAGGCTCAACTTGCCCGACTGCTCAATTCACTTGCCCCAGGCAATAGGGCAACCCTTCAGGTCCTTGCGAAAGCACAACATTTTATTGTTTGAGGATATCACCTACAATATTTAACCATTAGCATAAATTCATAAATTCACACAAAACCCATTTCACAGCGAAAACAAATCCCTTACCTTTTGAAGAACTTCTGCTGAGGGCTTCCCAAGTGTCCAACGGTTGGCGCGTTATGTTCATAAAATACAGCGTCCACTCACCCATTGAACCGTGAAGAGAACTCGTTCAACCTATACCTATACACTTGTCCAAGAACAATCAAACATCATTGATAATGTATCCTTAGGAACACTTTTATGTATATTTACTATAATATTTCAACCGGATTATAAACTGGACGATAGGAAAGGAAAAAACCACAGCGCGCGCGAGCCCGTGAACGCGCATCCTCTTCTGTTTACATCTGGTGACTAGTTCGAAATTCTTCTTCTATTACCATCCAGAGCAACCTAACATCACCAAACACTGTCTAGAGACTGTTGACATCCAGTGGAAGCAATAGGTACTGCAATCTTACTCCCATATATAGCTGTTTTCAATAGGGAGGGGTTCAAAATGAGGTAATGTGTCAAAAACACTTTTTCCAGGACAGAAATTCCTCGGGTTTTCGCATGCTATATCAGTTCTGTTATACTCACAGACAATATTTTAACACTCTTAGAAACTTCAGAGTGTTTCCTATCCAATAGTACTAATTATGTGCATATCCTAGTTTCTGGGCCTGAGTGGCAGGCCTTTTACTTTGGGCACGCCAGACTCTCCAAAACCAACACCTCAGCTGCCGCTCCCTAAGAAGATAATCCTTTTTGGATAAAATAATGTTTGCTCTCTTCAGAAGAAAAACTGCCCAGCTTCAAAATAAGCATTCCTTCCTACTTTCAAGCCTTCCGGACCTCGCTAAAACTCACCCTGGTTACGTCCCTGTCTGTAGGAAAGCACTGAAATTCCCACAGAAGAACATTGGTTCTTAATAACGTTCGCTGAAATATTTTATATCATCTCCAATGTCAAACCAATTGCAGAACGTTCCTAGTACTTGACGAACATATAAATTAAATGGAACCATGTTGAACCTTCTGTTAAGTAATGAAATACCAAGAAAAACATGTTTATTTTGTGCTAAGATTGTTCCAAAGCCAAGCCTCTATTCTGCACCATTCCCAGAAAGTTGGGGGAAGGTTGTATCCAAAACAACCATAGGACAACCAGGCTCTCACCAAGCTCTGATAAATATTTGGTTCTCAGAACTTGTCTTAGCTGGGTTGTCTCCACCTTTTCCATTCAAGTGCAACCTACACCACTCACTGATATGAACTGTAGGGAGAATTGAAAGAACATATTGAAATAGAAACAAGGAAACCCAGGCAGACACCATTATATGCCAATTGAATCAATCAACCCTGAGATTTTTATGAGAAAAATGGTTCTCGGCTGAGATTTGTTGAAGATTGAAGATGCATGTCAATACGTACTGCCACGTCATCTTATTATTTATGATCCATTGCAATAATCTGAGTCATTGTCAGGGCAGATAGTGTTAAACCCTCAGTACAGTGTCTCAGACTTCATTAAAAACAAGAGCATACTGTTAAGCCCATGGCACAGGGCAGATACATCAGACATCCACTTTCCATATTACATAACTTGAATGGCATTTTGGTTGCGTTGTTAGTCATTCTTTTCAGATTACTAACAAGGTGTCTGTAACTAAAATGTACTACAATATTTAATCCTTGGTTGGCAAATATAGCCCCAAGTTACAGAGTTTGCTACCAATGGTGACTGTAAACTAAGCCAGAACATGACATCAATGAAAAATGTCAATGTACTTGAGAGGTATGATTGATAAATTCATTGTAGCGTGGTCAATACTTTGTCCATAGTGACTGCTCATGTTCCTGTGTTGTAGCTTGGCTGACAAAACTCACATAGTACACAGCAAGGGAGAGCTGATGTGTTTTTCATTGTACCTGACGCACACATGCAAAACAGCCCACTGGGCACAAACTGAATGAATCAACGTTGTTTCAACATCATTTTTCAACGTTTTGTGAGGTGGAAACTACTAATTGGATTTGAAAAAAAGATCAACGTAAACTGATGTTATGAGGGTGAAATTTCAACCACAGGATCATTTCATCATCAAATCAAATTCTATTTGTCACGTGCTTCGTAGACAACCGGTGTAAATTAACAGTGAAATGCTAACTGACGGGTCATTTTCCAACAATGCAGAAAAAAATAACAATAGTGACACGAGGAATAAATACACTTCTTGGTCACATCCCTGACCAGGGCCCTTCTACCCCTATTGCTCAGTTTGACCGGGCGACCATCTTGGTGGTTCTATACTTCTTCAATTTAAGAATGATAGAGGCCACTGTGGTCTTGGGGACCTACAATGCTGCAGACATTTTTTGGTACCCTTCCCCAGATCTGTGCCTCGACACAATCCTGAAACAGGATGCACCTGAGGTCAATTTCGAGTCTCATACCAATGCGTATGTAAATGTGATATTTCCTATTTTGTTTTTTATAAATTTGCAAACATTTCTAAAAAACTGTTTTTACTTTCTTTATGGGGTATTGTGTGTAGATTGATGAGGATTTTTTATTTATTTAATCCTTTTCAGAATAAGGCTGTAACGTAGCAACATGTGGAGAAAGTCAAGGGGTCTGAATATTTTCAGAACGCGCTGTATGTTGGGGTGTCAGTGTAATTATGTGTGAGTGTGTGGTTAGAGTCCAGTGTGTGAGCGCATAGAGTCAGTGTCAATGGAGGTAGTCTGGGTAGCCATTTGATTAGCTATTTAGCAGTCTTGTTTAGCGTTATTATTGCTTTGGGTCAGAAGCTGTTCAGGGTCCTGTTAGTTCCAGACTTGGTGCACTGGTACAGGTTGCCGTGTGGTAGCAAAGAGAACAGTCTGTGGCTTGGGTGGCTGGAGTCTTTGGAAAAAGGTTGAGCTTTCCTCTCCCACCGCCTTGTGTAGAGATTATAGATGGCAGGGAGCTCAGCCCCAGCACTGGGGCAGAGCTAATTGTAACCACATTTCAACAAAGACAAAGCTTGTATAAGATATGTTGAATTTGTACTTGAATTTGATTTTCAACGTTATATCCTCTATTAGAAAACAACAATAGGCTGGGCAGCACCTCCTACTGGAAAATTGATCTATCTAGAGCTAACCTTTGGTCTCTCATCCAAGGTTTTAACCAAGCTCAGCCCTGCTTAACTATAATATTTATTACTGACTATTACCAATGTGACATCATGAGAATGATTGCTGTGCGATCTCCACTTGAAAACTAAATAGATTCACTATTACTATCAAAGGGTATATTTAAAAGATAATATTTTCTCAATCATCAATGATGCTATTTAGGCCTATGTCGCAGATTCAAAGGTATCAACAGCAATTGTTTGAATTCAACCCAGAATTCAACTACAAATAGACAATACAATAGGCCTAAGGTTTCAAGCTCTTGTTGATTACAACTGTAACTGACTTTTGCTGTCTTTTTGAGTGGGTGAATATAGGTTGTAATCTCATTGATCAACGTTGCAACAAAATATTACCCCATTATCTACGTTGAAATGACGTGTTATGCCCAGTGGGAGGAAATACGCACAGACACCTGTGTGAGCCATGAATCTCTCTTGTGCTCGTCATCCACTGAAGAGTATGCAGGTGGAGTACAGTACACGAGGGAGACTCGTGTCCACAAAGCCAGATAACGTGCAGGAGTTTAATGATCAGATAAAATACTGTCAGTGATTGGCAAGTAGATAAAGGCAGTAGATAGATGGGTTACCTCAGTTGACTACTCATAGCTGACTTGTGTTGAAAAACAAGGTGTACAGAATGTATGTACATTGATACTGCACTGTGAATTTAAAAGCAGATCTTTGTAATGAAGGTACCTGAAATTTCACATATCCAAGACATTTCAGTCACAAAAAAAATATCTTTAGGAACTAACGTCAAATGCCTAGGATCCTGTAACCAATCACAAATTGGCACATTTTCTGGTGCGACATTCAAAATTCAACACACATTTTTTATCAAACTCATATATGAATAAAAATATGAAATGATGATACTAGTTTAGCCAAGGAGAAAGCACAGAGCTACAGTATATAGGGAGAAAGAAAATACAGGACACTTCCATGCTAGCCATGATTGTCAGAGCTTACGGAGTCCTGATTGGTCTGTAATGTCATGTAACAGTATGTGTGCTCCCCTGGTCAGTATATATATAATGTCAGGTCTGAAATGATTGGCACCCTTGATAAAGATGAGTGTATAAAATAAATTATACAAATACTGGGCTATAGTATGCTTAAAAATTTGGGAAATTATATTAATGTATACTAATACATTTGCTCAGAGATACAGATTGAGCTGAACAAGTAATACTTTTTTCTCAGAAAGATATGAGTCAATTATTGGCACCAGTGTTTTCAATACCTTTCAATACCTCACCTTGTGAGGATAATAATGTCACTGAGGCTTTTTGTTTCATGAGATTGGAGAACACATTGGGATCTTTGACCATTCTTCCATAAAGAATGTTTACAGATCCGTGATATCCTTTGTCTGCGCTTATGGAATGTTCTCTACAAATCAAACCAAAGGTTTTCAAGTGGGTTCAAGTCAGGAGACTGAGATGGCCACAGCAAAATGTTGATTTTGTGGTCAATTAACCATTTTGTTGTGGATTTTGATGTTTGGTTTTTGCTGTAAGATAACTTTCTTTCAACGTAGATCCCACTGATGGTGTACATGGCCAAAGAGGTCAACTTTAATGTAATCTGACCATAGAAAAGGTTCCAGTCTAAATTCCAATACCATTTAGGAATCTCAAGGCATTTACATTTGTAGGATGACATGAAAATGTAGCTCTCATGAAAATGTAGCTCTCCACGCACACAAGTGATGAGTTTAAGCCAAACAATTAAGTTGTTCAAACAACATTATTTATTTTGAAGGACTTAGTATTTCATTTGAACAGCTTACACTAAACAAAACTATAAACGCAACATGAAACAATATTAAAGATCTTACTGAATTACAGTTCATATAAGGAAATCAGTCAATGAATTAAGCCCTAATATATGGATTTCACATGACTGGAATAAAGATATGTATTTGTTGGTCGCAGATACCTTATGAAAAATGTAGGGGCATGGATCACAAAACCACTCAGTATCTGGTGTGACCACCATTTACCTCATGGAGCACGAGACATATCCTTCGCATAGAGTTGATCAGGCTATTGATTGTGGATGTGCGAAGTTGCTGGATTTTGGCAGGAACTGGAACCCGCTGTCATACACATCGATCCAGAACATCCAAAACATGCTCATTGGGTGACTTGTCTTGTGAGTATGCAGGCCATGGAAAAACTGGGAAATGTTCAGCTTCCAAGAATTGTGTACAGATCCTTGCGACATTGGGCCATGCATTATCATGCTGAAGCATGAGGGAATGGAGGCCGATGAATGGCATGAAAATTGGCTTCAGGATCTCATCACTGTAGTCTGTGCATTCAAATTGATTTAGAGAAAATACAATTGTGTTCATTGTCCGTAGCGTATGCATGCCCATACCATAACTTAAGTTATCCTTTTTAGATAAAACTGTACTAAATATATTCATGTCTCCAAATAATTGATGAAAACACACTGTTTTGCAATGGTCTACAGTAGCCTCAACAGCACTCTGTAGGGTAGCACAACAGTGTAGCCAGAGGACAGCTAGCTTCAGTCCTCTGTGTACATTGACTTTAATACAAAACCTAGGAGGCTCATGTTTCTCACTCCCTTCCTTAGACTTACATAGTAATTATGACAACTTCCGGAGGATGTCCTCCAACATATCAGCGCTCTTGCAGCATGAATTGACATGTTGTCCACCCAATGAAAGGATCAGAGAATGAATCTAGTACTGAAAGCATCATTTGTTGAGGTGAGTAGTTGACTCAAAGAGAAAGACAATAGTTGAACAGTTTAACAAATACATTTCTTATGTATTTCATAGAATATATTTTTTAAATTTAATTTTGTTAGTTAGCTAGCAATTGCAGCTAACTAGTTTAGTCTACTCAAACACCCGGTTAAAACAGAGTGATGCTATGTTAGCTAGCTGGCTATGGCTATTTTGAATTTGGCGCTCTGCATTTTTCTGGATGTTGTTGTAGGTGGGTTGCTAGCGCCCAACTGATCCTTAAGAATTTCTTGGAACCTATAAATGTAAGGAGGGAGGGATCTTATTACCCCTCCCCTTCTATTAATACAGCATAAGCATAATCAATTATTATAATACATCAAACATTTGGTACAGCCCCTATCATGACCCCTAGGTGAACCTCTAACAGATGCAAGAAGGAATTATATACTGAACAGAAATACGAACGCAACATGTAAAGTGTTTGTCCCATTTTTCATGAGCTGAAATAAAAGATCCCAGAAATGTTCTATATGCACATGAAGCTTATATCTCTCCAATTTCATTCACAAATCTGTTTACATCCCTGTTAGTGAGCATTTCTCCTTTGCCAAGATAATCCATCCACCTGACAGGTGTGGCATTTCAAGAAGCTGATTAAACAGCCTGATCATTAGACAGATGCACCTTGTGCTGGGAACAATGAAAGGCCACTCTAAAATGTGCAGTTTTGTCACACAACGACATGCCACAAATTCCTCAAGTATTGAGGGAGTTTACAATTGGCATGCAGACTGCAGGAATGTCCACCAAAGCTGTTGCCAAATAATTTAATGTTCATTTCGCTACCATAAACCTTCTCCCACGTCGTTTTAAAGAATTTGGCTGTACGTCCAACCGGCCTCAAAGGCCTTTATTACAGACATAAATTCTGATTGGCAGGGCCTGGCTCCCTAATGGATGGGCCTAGCTCCCAAGTGGGTGGGCCTTCTAGGCCCACCAATGGCTATGTCCCTACCCATCATACGAACTCCATAGATTTGGGCCGAATGCATTTATTTACATTTATATAAACTGTAACGCATTAAAAACGTTGAAATTGTTGCATGTTTCATTGATTTTCTTGTTCAGTATATATACAATGAGCAAAGTGATCATGCGGTTTATATGTGGCTGTTAGTTCTGTGTTTGTGTGTGATCATTGGTGTATTCATTCGCTGTATCTGTTGAAAAACCTTTCTTAATCTGAACCAAATGGACCTAAACGGGGATAAACATTCCTGAACCTATCGATGTTACATTGAGCTTGGTGAATGGAATATAAATGACAGTCATCCAAAAATGCTGTAATAGAACTAAGGCCATGCTCATAAAAACATTTTTGTCCTCCCTCATCTTAAATGGCACCGACCGCCACTGTAACGCGTGAGAGAACACATGCACAGACAACGGTGCGTGCCGCCATGATTCTCTGTTGTGCGCGTGTTCCACTGAAGTATGCTGGTGGAGTACAGTACACATGAGGGAGACTCGTGACCACAAAGACAGTTGACGCGCAGGAGATCAAGGAAAAGATAAAATACTAATGTCATTGATTGGCATTAAGATAAAGGCAGGAGATAGATGGGTCACCTCAGATGAATACTCAGCTTACTTTTGTTGAAAAGCAAGGTGTACACGGCACTGTGTATTTGAACGCAAATCTTTGATTGAAAATTAGATTTTCATTTAAATGCGGCACCTGAAAATTAACCAATTTGTTATTGGTTACAGAATCCTAGGCGTTTGACCCTAGTTCCTAGAGATTACATTTTTTTGTGGCTGAAATGTATTCTTGAATATGTTAATTTTAATTTGCATTATTTACAAACTCATATGTGATCTGTAAATATGAATAAAAATTTGAAATAGTTTAGCCAAGGCACTGAGCTACCGTATATAGGGAGAAAGACCGGATCTATCCAGGCTAGCCATGATTGGCTGAGTTTATGGAGGGGCTGGATATGCCGAGAGATGAGTCCTGATTGGTCTGTCCTGTCACAGGCTTCTGTCTGTAACAGAATGCGGCTTCCCTGGTCAGTCAGGTTTGAAATTATTGTTGAGGAAAAAAAGATTGTATAAAATAAATAACACAATTACTGAGCTATAGCGTATGCAATTTTTTTGGGGAAATTATATTATTTAATACTAATGCAATTGCTCAGAGATAAGGATTTTAACAAGAAATACTTTTTTTCTCAGAAAGATAGGGGTCAATTATTGGCACCAGTGTCTTCAATACGTCACCTTGCGAGGATAATAATGTCACTGAGGCTTTTTCTAAATTGTTTCATGAGATTGGAGAACACATTGGGATCTTAGACCATTCCTCCATACAGACTCTTTCAAGATCCTTGATATCCTTAGCCTGCGCTCATGGATTGCCCCCTACAATTCAAACTGCAGGTTTTCAATGGGGTTCAAGTCCAGAGATTGAGATGGCCACAGCAAAATTTTATTTTGTGGTCAATTAATCATTTCTTTGGAGTTATTGTTTTGCTGAAAGATAACTTTCTTTCGATGCAAAGACCAGTGCAGGTGTGCATGACCAAAAAGATGACCATAGGCGAGGTTCCAATCCAAGTGCCAATGCCATTTACCAACTCCAGGCGTTCACATTTGTTGGATGACATGAACAAACAATTAAGTCTTTCAAACGACTTAGTAGCTCATTTGAACAACTTAGTATCTTGTTTGAATGACTTACTACGTCTTTTGAACAAGATATTATTGTATCTCGTTTGAACAACTGAATTGTTCTTTTGTAGAACGAGGCATCATTTGTTATTCAGCTTGTCAGACCGTTTAATGGTTTCTGCAGCCATTCATTCACTGATTCCATCCATTGATATGATTATTCATTGACAGTTCTTTGATAGCCTTAAACAGGGCTGCTTTTGATGTAAGTGGTCGAGTATGGGGAGGACAGTTAATGTAAGTGGTCGAGTATGGGGAGGACAGCAGAGCGTAATTCGAGCAAAGAAATGGTGTTGGCCTTCTCTCCCGCTGCAATTTTGCTCTGGTACTGCTCAGCCACAAGCTCTGGACATGCTCTGCCTAGAATTTTTTGTTTCCTTTATCACTATTGTTTTAATTAGGTCTATTCAGTTGTAATTATTTAGCCTACCCCACCTACAATAGCCTATATCTAGTTTATATTCTACTATCTAACATTAGGATATATAGTTTCCATTTTGAGGACTTCAAATGTATTAACGGATGTTTTAGGTAGCCAGTACATAGGCTGTCAAATGTATTTTCGTTTTTTCTTGGAATAGAAACACCATAAAATAAATCAATTGAATTAAGCTAAAAAATTATAAAGGCCAGTATCTGCATCTTTCCATGAATAAAAGGGAATAAATCATCTCAAACTGCAGCCGTCAAATGATTTGCGCACAGAGCAAGAAACAACAAGCTTCACATGTGTATTGAGCATGGGAAATGTGCTCTATTTATTCAATATTATTATTATTATTATTAAAGACAGAAATATACATGTAAAAGCTTAATTACATAAAGGAATATTAGTGGGAAGCCATATAATAAACAAGAGAAAGGAGAATGGAATATATTTGAAAAGCCCAAAATATATACAAAATAATAAGAGAAAATCTGCCTGAAAATCAGGATGCACAACTACAACTTGTTTATATTAATAATTCATACGCACTTTGCATCTGAAATGGTTCTTTAGAGATTGCAACCCCTCTGTCCCCACGAAAAGTTATACGTTCATTCCACCTGGACCTATTGACCCAGCTGTGGATACGTAGTACAAATCAAATCAAATTTTATTGGTCACATACACATTTTTTAGTAGATGTTATTGCGGGTGTGGCGAAATGCTTGTGTTCCTAGCTCCATCAATAAAGTAGCATCTAACAATTCACAACAATACACACAAATCTAAAAGTAAAAGAATGGAATTAAGAAATATATCAATATTAGGACGAACAATGTCGGAGTGCACCTGTACTGACCTCGCCTTCTGGATGATTGCGGGATGAACAGACCGTGGCTCGGGTGGTTGATGTCCTTGATTATCTTTTTGGCCTTCTTGTGACATAGGGTGCTATAGGTGTCCTGGAGGGCAGGCAGTGTGCGCCCACTGATGTGTTGGGCAGACTGCACAACCCTCTGAGAGACCTGGGGTTCCAGGCGGTGCAGTTGCCGTACCATGTGGTGATACAGGATGCTCTCAATTGTGCATCTGTAAAAGTGTGTGTGTAAATACCTATCCAAGCTAGAGGCCTCTTTCCCCTATGTCAGGAATAACTTTACCTGCTCTGAGAAACAAACCCTTAAATCTCCAGAATGCCACCTCTATAGTCATCCACGCAGCGGATAAGAGAGGCGCTGTTATTGTTCAAGACTACACTGTCTGTAAGAGAGTACAAACCCCATAAAACAGCATTGGGCTGTAATCAAACAGACTATTGGTGCTTAAAAACAGCTCCATGTCGGTAAACTGCAGTCTCTAAAATACAGTTTAATTATCTAAGTCCCCAAAGGGACAAGACAAATCTTTGCAAAATCAGACCAGGTTTGGCAGAAGGCATGAAGATCTCTGCTTGGCTTCAATTGCCCTGATTGATAAATATACCCCTATGTGTTGTGACACTTTTGTTTAACAAAGACCCCATAATTAGACATTAGTTAAACTTCTTCCCACTAATAAAAATGACTCCACACAACATTATTGTACAAATAATCTGTGCGCAACTCAGGAATTTTTTGCCCAGAAGGTAGCTTTTGAGTCCTGGTAGCTTGAAGTGTTTGAAATAGCCTAATCGGTCTGTGTCAGCCTTCAGATAATAGTAAGGTAGTAATTTATTAATATTACTGCTACTACTGCATGAGGCTATACAAGTGCCACAGCAAGTTGGTCCCTGCCAAGACAGGATTTATTTTGCAGCTCGTCCAGCAAAACCATCTATTAAGCACGGTTCTCCCTCTGGAGCTCCTTAATGAAGATGCTTTCCCAAAAAATGTTTGACTTTGCCTTGTCATCAAATTAAAAGGTTGTTGTCATCGGTGCTATAAAGAAATCGAATAGCTTCCTTATGTTTTAGCAAACAGCCAAAACTACAAAGATTAAACGAAGTGTCGTAGGTTTACCATCTCTTCGTTTTATTTAGGTGATTACATGTATTTTTTCCTGTTATTGTGAACTGTAGGCTATAACAAGTTAAACCTTTCAATTGGGATTCCGAGTGGCACAGTGATCTAACGCACTGCATCTCAGTGCAAGAGGCGTGACTACAGTCCCCTGGTGATTCTGGTAGGCTAATAAAAGCATGTGGTTCGCAGCATAAACCAGCCTACAGTGCATTCGGAAAGTATTCAGACCCTTTGAACCATATTCATAACAGGTGCGCGTCCTTAATCAACATTTACAGGAGCATAAATTGACAACTTGTAAATGGATTGAAATTAACCAAAACCTGTTCCTCACAAGCATAGCCTAGGTTGCGCGGTCCGCAAACAAGGTGTCCACTTCGACAATTAGAACGGTCAGACTGTAATAATTTTTTTCTGATTATTGACTGCATTTACAGAAATTACCTTAACCAAACAAACATTGTAGATTAGAACGGCAAATGTACTACTGGTGATAATGGTGTGCCATCCCCATGGCCTCCACATTTGATTAGTCCACTGAGATAGGCGTGAATCAGACGGGTGTCTCGTGTGCCATATATATTTGTGACTGCTCAACAAAATAAATCTTGGTCGACCAACAATTCACTAGTCGACTAAATGGGGTCAGCCCTAGTTGCACAGGTGACATGCTGCTAGAAATGAGGTAAAACCGATTTCAGTTTTCCTGCATTAAAATCACCGGCCACTAGGAGCGTCGCCTGTGATCATAAGCATAAGGTTAGGCAAAATCTTAGGAGTAAACTATATTTTAGGATTGTAGTTAGCACATTTACAAACGTTTTCATGCATGCTTATACATAGTGCATATGCAAGGCATCTTCTACCCTGATGCAGCTCACTCTGCTACAGTAATTTTAACAGAGCGTGACTCATATCTACCACCCAAATCTATGTCCCAAATGCTGTGGGCCACCACATGCGCTGTCGAGCAACGTGATATCTTTTGCTACTATTATGGCGTTAGTCTGTCGCCGGCTAAACAGTACTGGGTCTTTCAGTAAGCATATATTCACAGAAGTACAGTCTCATTTTAAATTGATACTACTTCCTAACCCTAAACTTTCTTCCTCAGATTTCAAGTTATCACCTTGGACCTTAGTGGGGACATTGTATAGCTGTGCGATGACCAATCAAGTCACGCTATAGCTATCAGCCATGTTGGATGGGCCGTTGATACTGGCATTACCTAGACTAAACACCCACATCGCGATCAGCTGATGGTTGATCAAGTGTTCATTGCCTCTAATGAAAATGTCTGTTAGAGAGCTTATTTCAGACACTTATTTGCAGGCGTATTCTAGTATCTATGGGGTCTATTTCTCAGGTCTATTCTTCTCTCATGGCTTTTCAGGCATATACCATTAGACCTAAGCTTTAGCTCAGGTAGACTATATTGTATGTTTTAGATGATCATGTCACTCTCACTGTGCATGCTGTGCACGCTGCAGATGCATCAGCTACTGCTGAGCAGTGTCAGTAGGACTATTTAGGTGGTTACGTAGCTAACGTTTAGTTGCGGTTTTGGGGGATTTGTTTGTATAGTGTATTTACTGCCTGCTCTTCTCTCTGCACAATGTATTCTGTTATATAACCATTAATGCCTTTTATATTACAATTTCAGTCAGGCAAATTCAGCCTTTTCTTAGCATGTTCCGATAGCAGGGATTCAGTTCATATTCGGCGTCAGGACCCTTCGTTGTGTAGTCTGCTCAGGAATCCGTCTGTCCGCTTACTCTTCAAGGCCTACAGAGAAGCAACCAATATGCATTTCAAAGAGTATCTCTCCTCTCTCTGTAGCACTAGTTTGAGTTCACGCTTAGGCAACAGTGTTGAGTTTACATTATGCTTTTCCAGAGGCGGTACTTATGATGGCTTTTATGGGTTCTTGTGTCTGAAATACACTAAATGTTCCTTCCCTTTAGTCTTGCATGATATCCATAATGGACACTCACATTTTAGCCATACTCTCATACACCCGTAGATGAAATAAATAGCATGGAACATCAGTTGTCATCACTATAACTAACACTGCTTTGTCCTCTCTTTCATGTTATGCTGCTTGCATGTTGAGCACGGGCGGCACCTGGCGAATCCCTGTTCAACATTGATGCTGGTAACCAATGACAAGATATTGGAACTAATCACAGCTCTGGTTCCTTCGTCAGCACTGCGGGCTAGCTCTGAGCTATGGGCTGCCCAATTCTACATCGGCGCTGCTATTGCTTTTCATGGGCAAATGATCCTCTGCTGCTACAATATTATATATGATTGATTCCTACATGAGTTCCTGCAGTATTGCTGTATGATCATGATTGTGTCAGCCCCGTGGTCCAGTAGCTATGTTGCATAGGTAGAATATCCTGATATGCCAAAATGACAGATCATCCTGCCTCAAGGAAGCCACCCGGCGGTGCATCTTATTGCAGGCGGTTGGCTAGGTTCATGGCAGGCGGGTTCCCACTATTTACAGTTGCCTAATTATATAGGTCGAATATTTCCCATGTACCAAGATGACAGCTCATCTTCCCTCATCTAGGGTACCCGGCCATGTGTCATGTGAGAAATGGGCATACTGCTGCATTAGCTCATGCTATACGTAGTTAGCTTTCACACATAGGCCTAGTAGACAGTCATGTAATGGTAGAATGACCTTCGCTGGTCTGTTGAGAGCTTCTATATGGCAATGACTTTACCTGCCAGTACCATGCCTCATTTAGTTTGCTATGACGACATCAGGTGTGGTCAATAGCCTACATGTTGCCGTCTTTGCTGGCTACTTGATATAAAAAACCGTGCATACAGCTGCAGGTGGTTGGCTGGATTATACTGCATAACCCCCTAGAGTTGATTTCCGAGGCACCTTAGAAATCGAATTAGCATAATAATAAAAAATCCCCATCAAAATCAAAACTACCTTGGATGTGTGCTTAGTTGCAATCAAACCAAGTCATTCAAGTCTGTCGGTGGTATGAGTACTTGGAGGAACTGTAATACAGAAACCAGCTATACTCTGAATATACACATAGTTTGTATTGGTGTGTATTCTCAGAAATGTTTTTATTCTACTGAAAATGTTGTATGAATACCTGAATTCCTTTCTTCCTCAGTATTATATATGTGCAACTTATGACATTGTGGGTGCTATACCGTTTTGATTTGAAGTGACTTAGAGGATTCTGGCATGTATGTTGAAGCATGTTGCCGTAGCCCCTACTACTCCCATTGTTTCACCAGCAGCTTTGCTAATGGGGAGTTAGTAAAAAAAGAACACTAAGTCATATTTTGTGTCAATGTCTCTTAGGATCACTTTAAAAAGTGAATTTAACAACCTTTTGTCAATAAAATGTATTGCTGAATTTGTGTACTGCCCCTTTAAATGGCAGTCATTTTACCCCATTAATATGACAACATTAATATTTACTTCAAAATTCTGAAAAATAAATTATACTTTAATCAAATGATGGTAAATATTTGTACTAAGGTGGATTGTACTCAAGCTGCACATTATATAAAGGAAAACATTTGTTTTTACTAAAGCAACAGTCTGTTTAGGTCATTTTATATCAGATAACATTTATTACATTTCTAAATAATTATGTTTTGAAAATAAATAAGTTAAACACATTTCGCTATGATTGTTGCTTTCTCCAATAGTTTCTCCTTGGAAAATATGTTGGTAGATTGAGGGTTCATGGAGATATGGCAGTGCACTTCAGGTAAGGTGTTACTCGCCGTCACTAAACCCTCAGCAGCATCCAGGCCAGGGCCATGAGGCCCAGAGAGGAGCACATTGTGGAGGCTCCCGACGCTGGGCGGCTCTGGGTCGTCACCACCCAGTCGTTGACAGGCTGGATGTTCCTGAAGACGTTGGTCATCAAGGCAGAGGTGGAGTTGTGGTCAATGTGCAATGTTGTGCTGAAGAGATCAATCTGAGGGGAGAACGTTAATTAATTTCAGATAGGATCATAGACATAAGTGGGACATCTGGCTGGCCCAATGGCTTTACCCACTGGGCATAGACGGCAGCTAAACATCTTGTTTTAGTTGAGCTGCCAAGTAACGTGAAATCAACTCAACTTTGAGGCAATTGCTCTCCAAGTAAATACATAAAAAACAAAAACAACAACTTTAAGGCATGTCATTACATATCGGTTAAAAATGTGATTAAAATAAGAAATTAATGAAATGTGTGTACATATGCCGTACATCCTGTTGCATGAATTTTCCTGCACAGCATGAAATGCTAACTTTTAGTGTACTCAGGGTTTTTAAAAAGGCTTCTAAAGTTTGTAATCATCACATTACATTTTCCGACTTGATTTGCACTAACGAAAAATGTAGCAGCCCCTATAAGAAAATGTGCTTTAATTATAATCCACATAACAATCCATATTTCCTTTTGCTGCAAGTCTATTTCCTGCTGTGTGAAACTGGCTCAAATTAAGATATGGGATCTAAATGTTCATAACTTCTTGAAGAGCCAATTAATACATCACAATCTCTTTTGTTGTACCACCCCAGATGAAAGATCATGTTTGGTAATATTTTTGATTCATTACTAATAATGTTTCATAAGCAGAATGGATAAGGAATGGATCCTGCAAGATATTAAAATACAGTCCATGTTTCTTGTCTGAACTATGTTTATTGTCTGGTAAGTAGAAATTGTGTTCAGTTTCTGGTGAAATTGTTGCACAAACTCACCAAGTCCTGGCTGACTTTGATAGGGTCCTTGAACACGGTCCAAACCACAGCCTCATTGCAATTTGGAGTGGTCAGGGAGCCAAGGTAACGGTAGTATTTGGTACGGTCCACCCCTTCCAGGAGCTCATCCAATGAAATAGCATGAGTAATGTTCACAATATCATCTTGAGGAAGAGAGAAAGAAAAAACATATACTAAAATCATATGCTACTGAAATTAAACAAGAAAATTACTAATTTTGAATTCAAAGAGAAAACTAATCCCAAATCCTCTTCCAAACTTTATTTCGAGAAATTAGTTCTTGATCAAATCAGAACCAGTCAAATCTCTCCTCTCACCTTTTAGTGTGATGTTGGCCAAGTAGGATGTCAGAGTATTCCAGGCTGCTGGTAAACCAGTTGCATTACCCGGCATGGCCTGTTTGAAAAACAAAGACTTTAGTCATACAAAACAGCAATAAAACCTTTAAATGCCAATCTACTGTGGAAAAATGGATGCCATTTCTTGGAAGGTTAAAGCATCCGCTCACCTCTATGAGGAAGCCAAGAGCAGCGAGTCCTGTGCTGTCTGTAACGGCCGTGGTCGTGTTACCGTTGTGCGAAGACTTGGCATTTACTATGTGCAACTGAAAATTTAAGCATAACAGTTGATCTATAAAAGTTATCTGAATCCATTGGAAAATTCAAAGGTTGGAATGATACATTTAAAAAGGTAGACTACAATCTGCCATATTTACAGCTGTTTAAGGGTCTTTTGAATTAATGACATATGCCCCTCTGACTCTTGAGGAATAGAACTGATAAATGCCTCATGAGCTCAGTACCAGTCGGATTATTGCACCATTCATGAATTTGAGAGTGGTTACATTTCCCCATCCATCAGCTTTATAGTAAACCAAGTGGCGGGGCTGCAGTTGAGCTGGGGGGGAATTAATTCATTCTGGACTAAGGCTAAATGAAGACCTTGACATTGATCCATTGCAGTATGATATATTTTTATCAGTATGAGAAGTGTCACCCTATGATACATGGGCTACATTCAGATTCTCAACCCTTCTCCCAAAGTGTACTAATACACTTCCACTCATGAATTTAAAAGGAATGGATTAGTGTTTGGAATATGGTGGAAACTCCCTCCAGCCATGCTTGCACTAATCCTTGAAGGGGGGGGGGGTGTGGATGAGGGCACAATTCTGGGGGAAGGGTAGAGAATCAGAACACAGCAATGTTGTGTTGAACCTTCCCATACCTCCATGGGGTAGCGGGTTCCATCCACTGTGTGCTCCGACCCAGGGACTGAGGTACCATTGCCCCAGTGGAGGTGAAACTGCAGGCTGTCATAGGCCTCAGACAGTGCCCCACCTGAAACCTGGACGCCACTCGTCAGCGTCACCATGACTGAAAGAAAGAGAGGAGGAACAATAGGAGAGGAATTGGTTACATTTTGCACATAAAGGTTCCTGATTTGGTTCATACATTATCCTCAAGTGGGACTTTGTGTGTATGGATTGAGAAGGCAAGGCATCCATCCATTCTCCTCACCAGTTTTGCCAGTGTTCTTGATATTCGTCATTGTGGAGTTGTCTCCGTATTTGGTGAAGGTGAAGGCAGTCAGGGTTTCATTGCCCACTGCCGATGCAGAGACAATGTTGATCGGAGACTGACGGGATCCATTGCAATGTTCACTGGCAATGGTGGACCAAGTGGTGTCATCTTAACATGGAATCAATCATACCATGGTGTCAATGTACCATCGTTTTATAATGGTCATATAATACGCTAATACATCAATTCTATAGTCTATTATCCACTGCCATCACAAGCACTTCAATTTGTGAATAAAAATTACACTCTAACCAGTGGGTAAAACCAACACTTACCACAGCTAGGATCATGGTAACACCACGCTGTTAAAATTGAAGAAGGGAAAAAGTTACGCAGAGTCACAACATTGATAGAAGAGTCACAGTCCAACAAAATAATAGAATAATCACTTACAACCGCCTGCAGCGCTGTATGTAGTGGGGACAAAGAGTGTCGCAACGATAACCACAAGTCGATTCATCTGAAAGCGAGATAAAGGCAATTATGAATGGAGAGCCCACTGAGCACTGACCAACACGAGACGTCCATGCAGGTGTCCTGGCTACAGATGTAGGATCTTAATTTGACCCAGATAGGATTTTTACATACCAAATTACCACATCATATGTTATAGCAATCTGTCAGTCGATGACACAGTCTTTGGTTAATTGATTAATGCATGCAACTTCTAAGCAGGGGAACGCGACCAAAATGTCTGCCGGGAAAGGCTGGCATTAAAACTCCACCTTCACCTGTTGTTGGATATCTGTCAGGTTCTCCAGCAACGGTCTGATTTATGAAATGACTTAGAATAAATTATGGCATGTTGAAACTACCGGGATGAATTCTGATTGTTGTTTGTCATTAATGAATAGTGACAATCTTCATGATTTGATTTATGCATTAAGGCATTTTATTGATTCTTGTTTGTTCTCAGTTTTTCATTGCAGCACACACTGAATCAATTAAAACTCAACAAGAGTGAGACTAACCAACTCTGTGTCCTTCCTTCTGCCAAACCATCTTAGTTTGGTTAATCTGTTCCCTGATTTCTTCTCCTGGCCTAACCAGACCCCCTAGCTTAACCAGTCACCCGAGTGCTAACACTCATTTTTAAAAACGTTTCTGTAACCATTGTTGAAGTGTTCTGTTGGTTCTTCAGATTTCGACATGACCACTGCCAGTTCTGATGCTTTTGATAAATGCAAGTGACAGATGGGAGCAATTATAAATATTCCATAGGCCTACTGCAATCTTTAATTCCACACTGAAATCCTATATTAATTGGAAATGTAACTTTTGAACATGCACATAATTCTTTCTTTGTTGACATGTAGATATAAGTGATTATGTATGGCTGAAATGTGGCCATAGAAACAATTACCAAAACAATATGTATTTTCAACGTCCGGAAAAGTATTTTAAACGTCCATAAACAATGTATTTTCGAACCCCAACCTCACACTCTTCGCAATTCATACCTTGGTAAATTACTCGGCAGCATGAAAACAAAAAATGTATAGTCACTGACTTCCCATCACATTATTTGGCATAAATGCAGTGAAACAGCTGTAACTTCTTAGCCCAGCCAAGTCAATGAGATGTGTGCCACTTCAAACATGTCATATCTTATAAGCAGGGCATATCGTGCCATAAATGTGTATGTCTGTTTGCATGAATGCCAGAATCATCTTACCTTGAAGCCGCACCTGTCTTCACCTCTCCGTCCTGTGCGCTCAGCCTCCCATCCTCCCTCATTTTATTCAGTGGCACACCTCAACTAGAAAAAATAAACACGCCTCCTTTTTTCACTCAGCCAGTGGGTTTCAAGTTGTGTGTTCAAAATTGTGTAATACTGTAAAAAGAATGCCCATTTGGAAAGCAGAACGTTAGGTGAGCTTTGCCGGGAAAGTTATGCAGTACTTGTGGCAATGAGAATAATGAAAGACTAACTTGGACCTGAAATAAAACCGTGCAGCTTTAGCAAACTCCAAAATCTTGACTTCAGAGTAGTCCTCATAGTGGCACAACCAGTCAACTAAATAAAGTGACATGATTCAACAGTAGCCTGTTTGGGCTACAGTTCATCATAGTGTTCTAAACAATACAACTGCTCCAGACAAAATACATCCACAATGGCACTTTATTTGCAACCTGACATAGAAACAAACTGCATAGATTAATATATAGATTGGGGGAATATCTTCACACTACTTGACTGTTTGCTCTTTTCAGAAGAAAAACTGTTCAGCTTCAAAAGAAGCGTTCCTCCTTTCCAGCTTTCCTGACTTCACAAAAATTCAAACCCTGGTTACGTGTTAAAAGCTCTACATCAAAGCTTTCTTACTGTCCAACAAGCTTTCTCTACCCTTAACCTTGTTCTCAACACCTCCAAAACAAAAGTCATTTGGTTTGGTAAGAAGAATGCCCCTCTAGACTTGGTTTCCTCTATCGTAATCGCTCCTCTTTAACCACAGCTGCCAAAACCCTCTTAGGTGTTATTACTACCTCTGAGGGTTTAGAGCTTGAGGTAGTCACCTCATACAAGTACTTGGGAGTATGGCTAGACGGTACACTGTCCTTCTCTCAGCACATATCAAAGCTGCAGGCTATAGTTAAATCTAGACGTGGTTTCCTCTATCGTAATCGCTCCTCTTTCACCACAGCTGCCAAACTAACCCTGATTCAGATGATCATCCTACCCATGCTAGATTACGGACACATCATTTATAGATCGGCAGGTAAGGGTGCTCTCGAATGGCTAAATGTTCTTTACCATTCGGCCATCGGATTTGCCACCAATGCTCCTTATAGGACACATCACTGCACTCTATACTCCTCTGTAAACTGGTAATCTCTGTATACCCGTCGCAAGACCCACTGGTTGATGCTTATTTATAAAACCCTCTTAGGCCTCATTCCCCCCTATCTGAGATATCTACTGCAGCCCTCATCCTCCACATACAACACCCGTTCTGCTAGTCACATTCTGTTAAAGGTCCCCAAAGCACACAGATCCCTGGGTCGCTCCTCTTTTCAGTTTGCTGCAGCTAGCGACTGGAATGAGCTGCAACAAACACTCAAACTGGACAGTTTTATCTCAATCTCTTCATTCAAAGACTCAATCATGAACACTCTTACTGACAGTTGTGGCTGCTTTGTGTGATGTATTGTTGTCTCTACCTTCTTGCCCTTTGTGCTGTTGTCTGTGCCTAATAATGTTTGTACCATGTTTTGTGCTGCTACCATGTTGTGTTGTTAACATGCTGTGTTGTCATGTGTTGCTGCCTTGCTATGTTGTTGTCTTAGGTCTGTATTTATGTAGTGTTGTGTTGTCTCTCTTGTTGTGATGTGTGTTTTGTCTTACATTTATATTGTATTTATTGTTCATCTCAGGCCCCTGTCCCCGCAGGACGCCTTTTGCCTTTTGGTAGGCCGTCATTGTAAATAAGAATTTGTTCTTAACGGACTTGCCTAGTTAAATAAAGGTTAAATAAATTTAAATAAATAAATACGTCCCTGTCTGTAAGAGACATCATGCTGAAGTACTGAAATTCCCACAGAAACAGGTTGTTTCTTAACATTCTCTGAACTATTTGAGAACATTCCCAATGTCAAGCCAGTTGCAGAATGTTCCTAGAACATTACAAAAATTGTAATTAAATGTAACCATGTTTAAAACTTTTAGGAAACCTTCTGTTAAAGTAATGAATTACCAAGAAATTAATGTTTTTTTGTGCTGAGAATTCTGAGAATGTTCCAAAGCCAAGCAACTGTCCTGCACCATTACCAGAAAGTTGTGGGAAGGTTGTACTCAAAATAACCATAGGACAACCACGCTCTCACCAAACTCTGATAAATATTTAGTTCTCAGAACGTTATGTCCAAGCTTGGTTGTCTCCACCTTTTCCATTCAAGTGCAACCTACACTACACACTGATATGAACTGTGGGAAGAATACAAATAACAAAGTATTGAATAGAAGCAAGGCAACCCAGGCAGACACCATTACGTGCCAAGTGAATCAATCATCTCTGAGATTTTTATGAGAAAACTGGTTCTCGGCTGAGATTTGTAGATCCTTTTGAAGATGCATGTCAATACGTACTGGCAAGTCATCTTATTATGTATGATCCATTGCAATAATCTGAGTCATTGTCAGGGCAGATAGTGTTAAACCCTCAGTACAGAGTCTCAGACTTCATTAAAAACCAGAGCATACTGTTAAGCCCATGGCACAAGGCAGATACATCAGACACCCACTTTCCATATTACATAACTTGAATGGCATTTTGGTTGCGTTGTTAGTCATTTTTTTCAAATTACTAACAAGGTGTCTGTAACTAAAATGTACTACAGTATTTAATCCTTGGTTGGCAAATATAGCCCCAAGTTACAGAGTTTGCTACCAATGATGACCGTAAACTAAGCCAGAACATGACGTCAATAAAAAATGTTAATGTACTTGAGAGGTATGATTGATAAATTCATTGTAGCGTGGTCAATACTTTGTCCATAGTGACTGCTCATGTTCCTGTGTTGTAGCTTGGCTGACAAAACTCACATAGTACACAGCAAGGGAGAGCTGTGACACACTGATCTGGACAGGAGTCCGTATTATTGTAGAATTTAGCTTGAGCTTTGATTGGTTCTCTCAACAACAACGAAAAAATCCTGTGGGCTTGAGACCTCTCGTTGTATGGATTTGGAAATACAACAGTTGTATTGGAAGGGTGCAGCGCTCAGGGGTTGTGTGGCTGTCCATGTGGGTGTTTGAGTGAGAAGACACAGAGGAGAAATAGCCTTTCCAGATTCTGAAGTCAGGGGAACTTCAAGTTTGTTGTCAGCCAGCCAGACTACCAGTGTCATGCTCTACTTCTCAAATATTCTGATATTTCTCCTGGAATGTACATGTGACAGTCAAGAGAATGCGACAAATGGATTGAGATTAGGATTGAGGCAAGGGAGAGAAAGGCGGAAATGATGGTATCAATGCATTCTCTGACGTTGGATAGTCAGTGTCTAACTTGTGAAGATACTCACATTCCATGGCAGTGATTATCAGGTTTATCTGCTTTGTGGGAAGAGGATGAGGAGGGTCAGCATTCCTGGAACACTGGGGGCAGCACTGGTGTATCCTGCCGTAAAGGGACTGCTAGCTGTGGTAGATGTCGTAGTAGCCTGCGTGGGGGGGGGACATCTTCATCTAACAGAGAGATAAAGAGAGAATGAAAGCGAGACAGATGCAGGTAGAGAGAGAGAGTGGCAGCTGCAGGATTAATTGCCAATAGTAACTCCCATAAATACCAGTTACCATTACATTAAAGTGTAGCATGCCAGCATCCCTCCAGAATATTATCCATGATCACCTGCCTCATTTGGTTGCTGGGTTTGAAAGATCACAGAAGCCTGGGATAATTGAGCCGTTTTAGAAAAGAAAACATTCCGCAACATTCTTAGGAGTCGTTGTTGCTTAAGGTAGTCCATTTTGTGTAGACCTATTGCAGAAACCATTGCCTATTATGTGATAACTAGCTAGCCTTTAAAAGAAAGAGGTAGAGGAGGAAGAAGGTTAATGAAAACAACAGACGCAGGTCAACGTTTATTGTCATGAATCTTGCCCTGGAAGCAGAACTGAGTGATTCCTGCTTGATGGGCCAGCTGCAAAGTCAAAATAAGCAACAGTATATTGTAAAAATTAATTAAAACAAAAATGTGCTTTTTGGTCTTAATGTAGGTTAGAGTTAGCCATTAGGGTTATCAGTATGGTTAGGGTTAAGATTACGCACTGGGTACACACGTCAATTCAATATCTATTCCACGTTGGTTCCACGTTCCATGTTTTTGCCTGGTCATTATGGGGCATTGTGTGGAGATTGATGAGGAAACATTTTTATTTAATCCTTTTCAGAATAAAGCTGTAACGTAGAAAAATGTGGAAAAAGTCAAGGGGTTTGAACATTTCCAGAACGCACTGTATTTTGGGGTGTCAGTGTAATTATGTGTGAGTGTGTGGTTAGAGTCCAGTGTGTGAGCGCATAGAGTCAGTGTCAATGGAGGTAGTCTGGGTAGCCATTTGATTAGCTATTTAGCAGTCTTGTTTAGCGTTATTATTGCTTTGGGGCAGAAGCTGTTCAGGGTCCTGTTAGTTCCAGACTTAGTGCACTGGTACAGGTTGCCGTGTGGTAGCAAAGAGAACAGTCTGTGGCTTGGGTGGCTGGAGTCTTTGGAAAAATGTTGGGCCTCCCTCTCCCACCGCCTTGTGTAGAGATTATAGATGGCAGCGAGCTCAGCCCCAGTGATGTACTGGGGCAGAGTTAATTGTAACCACATTTCAACACAGACAAAGCTTGTATATGATATGTTGAATTAGCACTTGAACTTGATTTTCAACGTTATATCCTCTATTAGAAAACAACAATAGGCTGGGCAGCACCTCGTACTGGAGAAATGATCTATCTAGAGCTAACATTTGGTCTCTCATCCATGGTTTTAACCAAGCCCAGCCCTGCTTAACTATGATATTTATGACTGACTATTACCAATGTGACATGGTGAGAATAACTGCAATAGATCTCCACTTGAAAACTAAATTGATTCACTATTACTATCAAAGGGTATATTTAAAAGATAATATTTTCTCAATCATCAATGATGCTATTTAGGCCTATGTCGCAGATTCAAAGGTATCAACAGCAATTGTTTGAATTCAACACAGAATTCAACTACAAATAGACAATACAATAGGCCTAAGGTTTCAAGCTCTTGTCGATTACAATTGTAACTGACATTTGCTGTCTTTTTAAGTGAGTGACTATAGGTTGAAATCTCATTGAGCAAAGTCTCAACCAAATATTACCCCATTATCCACGTTGAAATTACGTGTTATGCCTAGTGGGAGGAAATACGCACAGACACCTGTGCGAGCCATGAATCTCTCTTGTGCTCGTCTTCCACTGAAGAGTATGCAGGTGGAGTACAGTACACGAGGGAGACTCGTGTCCACAAAGCCAGATAACGTGCAGGAGTTTAATGATCAGATAAAATACTGTCAGTGATTGGCAAGTAGATAAAGGCAGTAGATAGATGGGTTACCTCAGTTGACTACTCATAGCTGACAGAATGTATGTACAGTCGAAGTCGGAAATTTACATACACTTAGGTTGGAGTCATTAAAACTCATTTTTCAACCACCCCACAAATGTCTTGTTAAAACTACTTAGGGAGAAGTGGCGCGCTAGCGGGCCGCTCCCGACACTACCCGGTGAAATGTAAGGCGCCATATTCAAAATTCTAAAGTTGAATTATTAAACATTCATCAATATACAAGTGTTGCATAGTCATCAAAAGCTCAGATTCTTGGCAATATCACAGCGTTGTCAGATTTCAAAAAGGCTTTACGGCGAAAGCACAACATTTGATTGTTTGAGGATAGCACCTCCAATATTTATGCATTAGCATAAATTCATATCCAGCGCGGGTCACACAAAACCCATATAAGAGCTCAAATAAATCACTTACCTTTCGAAGAACTTCTGCTGAGGGCTTCCCAAGTGTCCAACGAAGACATGCAATGGTTCTTTTGTTAGAAAAAGTCATTTATTATATCCATAAATCTCCGTTTGGTTGGCGCGTTATGATCAGAAAATCCACCGTCGAGTCGCCCATTGAACCGTGAAGAGAACACGTTCAAATTATACCTATAAATTTTCTCCAAACAAATCAAACATCATTTTTAATGTATCCTTAGGTATCCTTTTATGTATATTTACTGTAATATTTCAACCGGACGATAACGTGAACGATAGGAAAGGAAAATAAAGTGGGGCGCGCTCACAATCTCGCGCCCGTGAAACGTTGTTGACAAATGTGGTCCCTTCACTCTTTCCTCTTCCTATCTGTTCTGCTTAGTGCGAGAGCCTCCAAACACTGTATAAAGACTGTTGACATCTAGTAGAAGCCATAGGTACTGCAGTCTCATAACATTGAATGCAATAGGCAGCTTGGAGAAAAAGGTCATCTACAAAAAAAACTGCAAATCCGGATGGATTTTCCTCGGGTTTTCGCCTGCTATATCAGTTCTGTTATACTCACATACATTATTTTAACACTCTTAGAAACATCAGAGTGTTTCCTATCCAATAGTACTAATTATGTGCATATCCTATTTTCTGGGCCTGAGTGGCAGGCATTTTACTTTGGGCACGCCAGACTCTCCAATACCGACACCTCTGCTGATGATGCCTAAATAGTTAACCTCTTAAGGAGCAGTGGTGCGCTAGCGCCCCACTCCCGACACTACCCGGTGAAATGCAAGGCGCCAAATTCAAAATCCAAAAGTTCAATTATTAAACATTCATCAATATACAAGTGTTGCATAGTCATCAAAAGCTCTGATGTTTACATATCCTACATTACTCATCTCATATGTATATACTGTACTCTATACCATCTACTGCATCTTGCCTATGCTGGTCAGCCATCGCTCATCCATATATTTATATGTACATACTCTTATTCATTCCTTTACACTTGTGTGTATAAGGTAGTTGTTGTGAAATTGTTAGATTACTTGTTAGATACTACTGCATGGTCGGAACTAGAAGCACAAGCATTTCACTACACTCGCATTAACATCTGCTAACCATGTGTATGTGACAAATACAATTTGATTTGATTTGATTTGTATGGTCGAAGTTGTTGTGAAGATGGGTAGGGGTATGTCTGTTATAAAAAGTATTTCCTGGTTGAGGGTTGACGAGAGATTTACTGTTTCTCCTGGTTTTTATGAGAAGTATTAGGGTCTTTATAAATAAAGGGGCCAAAGTGTGACATCAGGGTCAACATTTCTAAATGGTTCGAAATACATTTAAATATGTTTTTCTTGCAGATTCACATGTAGTTGCAGGAATAAAAGTCTAGGTAGGCACAACGAGACCATAAATTCACCTAGCAACAATAAAACATCTACATGTTATTCAAAATGTCACAGGAAACACACTGCATGTTTCTTTTTCATGCCTAGTTGCCAGGTCTTTTTTGTGCTTTAGTCAACTTCTCTGTCATTTATAGCCATGCTAAACATTCCAAAGGAATGAAAAAGATAAACAACAGTATTTCTATGTGTTAATAGTTGAAATAATAATATAATGGCTTCTGCCAACAAAATCACTGACAATAATAACCATTAATGAACTCATTATAATCAGTAAACTCTTCGAGGATTGTGTGTGTGTGTGTGTCTGTCTGAAAACTGTCCGTCACATTCTTGCTTCCTCTGTCCTTGTTTCCTCCACTACTTGCTTCTCCTTGAATGTGCAATGTAGCCTAAGGGGAGGAACCTTAACTACTCTTCCTTTGAGAGGGAGGTGAGGAATGAGAGAAACAAGAGGAAAATCTCAATTGTACTACAGTACCTGGATTCCTCATGCCCTCTCTCAAATCAAATTGTAATTGTCACATGCGCAGAATACCACAGGTGTAGGTAGACCTTACAGTGAAATGCTTACTTACGAGCCCTTAGCCAACAATGCAGAGAAATGGATAAATAAACTAAAGTAAAAATAGTAACACAACAAAATAACAAGAATGAGGCTATATAAAAGGGGTACCGAGTCAATGTGCAGGGGTAAGGGTTATTTGAGGTAATTTAGGTAATATGTACATATAGGTAGGGGTAAATTGACTATATATAGATAGTAAACAGAGAGTAGAAGCAGCGTATGTGAAGGAATGTGAATGTATGTGTGTGTGTAAACATGTTTTTAGAAATTTTTGCAAATGTTTAAAAATAAATACTGAAATGTCCTCTCAAGCTCTGTCAGGTTGAATGGGGAGCGTCGCTGTACAGCTATTTACAGGTCTCTCCAGAGATGTTTGATCGGGTTCAAGTCAAGGACATTCAGAGACTCGTCCCGACTCGCTTAGGGTTGTATACTTGTTGGAAGGTGAACCTTCGCCCCAGTCTGAGGTCCAGAGCGCTCTGGAGCAGGTTTTCATCAAGGATCTATCTGTACTTTGCTCCGTTTATCTTTCACTTGTTCCTGACTAGTCTCCCAGTCCCTGCCACTGAAAAACCACCCCACAGCTTGATGTTGCCACCACCATGCTTCACTATAGGCATGGTGCCAGGTTTCCTCCAGACGTGACGCTTGGCATTCAGGCCAAAGAATTCAATCTTGGTTTCATCAGACCAGAGAATCTTGTTTCTTATTGTCTGAGAGTCTTTAGGTGCCTTTTTGGCAAACTCCAAGCGGGCTGTCATGTGCCTTTTACTGAGAAGTGGCTTCCGTCTGGCCACTCTACCATAAGGGCCTGATTGGTGGAGTGCTGTAGCGATGGTTGTTCTTCTGGATGGTTCTCCCATCTCCACAGAGGAACTTTGGAGCTCTGTGAGAGTGACCATTGGGTTCTTGGTCACCTCCCTGACCAAGGCCCTTCTCCTGCGATTGCTTCATTTGGCTGGGCAGCCAGCTCTACGATGAGTCTTGGTGGTTCCAAGCTTCTTCCATTTAAGAATGATGGAGACCGCTGTGTTCTTGGGGATCTTCAATGCTGCAGATATTTTTTGGTACCCTTCCCCAGATCTGTGCCTCGACACAATCCTGTTTCAGAGCTCTACGGACACATCCTTTGACCTCATGGCTTGGTTTTTGTTCTTGATATGCACTGTCAACTGTGGGACCTTATATAGACAGGTGTGTTCCTTTCCAGATCATGTCCAATCAATTGAAATTACCACAAGTGGACTCCAATCAAATTGTAGAAACATCTCAAGGATGATCAATGAAAACAGGATGCACCTGAGCTCAATTTCAAGCAGAGGGTATGAATACTTATGTAAATATGTTTTTTCTGTTTATGTTTTTAATACATTTGCAAAAATGTATGTAGATTGATGAGGAAAACATTTTAGAATAAGGCTTTAACATAACAAAACGTGGAAGGGGTCTGAATACTTTCCGAATGCACTGTAGGTATTACAGACTGCGTCAGGGAGAAGTTGAAAATGTCAGTGAAGACACTTGCCAGCTTGTCAGCGCAAGCTCTGAGTATGCATCCTGGAAATTTGTCTAAATGTTAACTTTTAGACAGCTGGTGCTCTCATGCATGGTTCAGTGTTGCTTGCCTCAAAGCGAGCATAGAAGGCATCTATCTCGTCTGGTAGGCTTACTTCACTGGGCAGCTTGCGGTTTTGTTACCATTTGTAATTCGTGATAGTTTGCAAGCACTGCCACATCCGACGAGCATCAGAGCTGGTGAAGTAGGATTCGACCGTAGTCCTCTACTGATGCTTGCCTGTTTGATGCTTCGTCGGACGGCATAGCAGGATTTCTTATAAGCGTCCGGATTAGAGCCCCTCTCCTTAAATCAGCAGCTCTAGCCTTTAGTTGAGTGCGGATGTTGCCTGTAATCCATGGCTTCTGGTTGGGATATGTATGTATGAACGGTCACTGTGGGGACGATGTCGGCGATGCAGTTATTAACTTCTTAGGGAGCGGTGGGGCGGTGGGGCGCTAGCACAAGGCGCCAAATTCAAAATCCAAAAGTTGAATTATTAAACATGCATCAATATACAAGTGTTTCATAGTCATCAAAAGCTCTGCTTCTTGGCAATATCACAGCGTCAGATTACGGCGAAAGCACCACATTTGATTGTTTGAGGGTAGCACCTAACATATTTTTTCCATTACCATAATTTCATAAGCCTCCACGGTTCACACATAACACATTTCACAGCGAAAACAAATCAATTACCTGTTGAAGAACTTCTGCTGAGGTCTTCCCAAGTGTCCAACGAAGACAATCCATGGTTCTTTTGTTAGAAAAAGTAATGTATTATATCCATAAATCTCCGTTTGGTTGGCGCGTTAGAATGAGAAAATACAGCCTCCAATCGTCCATTGAAACGTGAAGAGAACTCGTTCAACTTATACCTATAAACTTGTCCAAGAACAATCAAACATCCTTTTTAATGTATCCTTAGGAACACTTTTCTGTATAAATAGCATAATATTTCAACCGGAATATAAACTGGGCGATAAGAAAGGAAAAAAACAAAGAACGTGCCTGGCGGGAGCGAGCGTTGTCTTGTAAAGGACATCTGAGGGGACACTTCCTGATTCCTCTTCTTCTCTGCTCTAAAATCATCTAAAATGAATCTGAACACTTTCTCGAGACTGTTGACATCCAGAGGAAGCGATAGGTACTGCATTCATATGCCCTTTTATGGGCATTTTCATAAGGGAGGGGTTCCCAATGAGGCACTCTGTCAAAACCACTTTTTCCAGGACAGAAATTCCTCGGGGTTTCGCCTGCCATATCCGTTCTGTTTTACTCACAGACAAAATGTTAACACTTTTAGAAAATTCAGAGTGTTTTCTATCCAATGGTACTAAATATGTGCATATCCTATTTTCTGGGCCTGAATGGGAGGCATTTTACTTTGGGCACGCCAGGGTCTCCAAAACGGTCACTTGCGCTGCTCCCAAAGAAGTTTAATGAAGCTAGTGACTGATGTGCTATACTCCTCAATACCATCGGATGAATACTGGAGCATATTCCAGTCTGTGCTAGCGAAACAGTCCTGTATCTTATAATCTGCTTCATCGGACCATTCCGTGTTGAGAGCGTCACTGTTACTTCCTGTTTGAGTTTTTACTTTTAAGCAGAAATCAGGAAGATAGAGTTATGGTCAGATTTGCAAAAAGGAAGGCGAGGGAGAGCTTTGTACGCGTCTCTGTGTGTGGAGTAAAGGTGATCTAGAGGTTTTTTTTCTCTAGTGACATGCTGGTAGAAATTAGGCGAAATGGATTTCAGTTTTCCTGCATTAATTGGCTGAGCACAGGAAATTCCACATTTGAAAATCGAAATATCATAATTAAAAAATAAAAAAATAAAATAAATAAACAAGCCGTTTTCACGTTCCAGATTGCTCAATTTTAACTCTGTAAACAAATTATTAAAACCTACATGGGTCTGTGTTCTTTTTGGCCAATTAATATTTCCTATTACATAAGACAAAAAAAAGGTAAAGGGTCGTTCCTCGTTTATTTGGTTTGAATATGAAATCGAACACAAACTGTTTTGTTTTTAGTTTTTATTGTCTAAAAAAATAAAAAATAATGAGAAATGGAATAATGATTGATTATTCAAATGTTGTGTTTTTAATTAGCGGTTCTGGTTCAACCCATGCACCGTATGTTTTGACCAATTAATAGTCGTGGCTTCCTGACAACACAGAAAATAACAAATGGGTCGTACTTCATGTTTTTGATCTGCATTTTTAATTGAATAAAGAAATCAACTTTATATCATTTTTGGGGTTTCTCATTTCTCACTCGACACAATCCTGTCTTGGAGCTCTACAGACAATTCCTTCAACCTCATGACTTTTTTCCTCTGAAATGCACTGTCAACTGTTGGACCGTAGACAGGTGTGTTCCTTTCCAAATCATGTCCAATCAATTGAAATTACCACAGGTGGACTCCAATCAAGTTGTAGAAATATCTCAAGGATTATCAATGGAAACAGGATGCACATGAGCTCAATTTCAAGTCTCATAGTAATACTTATGTAAATATGGTATTTCTGTTTTTTATCTTTAATACATTTGCTAAAATTCTAAAAACCTGTTTTTGCTACGTCATTATGGGGAATTGTGTGTAAATTTATGAGGAACATTTTTATTTAATCAATTTTAGAATAAGGCTGTAACGTAACAAAAGGGAAGGGGTCTGAATACTTGCGTTATATGCCTACCCATCCACCCCGACCAACCACCCTACTTCGTTTTTGCCTTAAGTAACCATTTGTCTTATGTAACCATACCTAACATAGCATATCATACTAATTTGAGTGTCCCGGATTTACTTTAACTATCTAGTCTATGAGACCAGGCTGTGGTACTGGGTAGTTAATGATGCCTTGACCTTAACAAGGACCCCAGGACCAGTAAAAGCAAAATGGCCCCGTAACATCAAAGATCCACCAGCATATTGAACAGTAGGTATGGGTGTTCTTTTTGGCAAATGCATATTTCTTTTGAGGCAAAACCCACCAAAGCTCTTTTTCCACTCACACCAGTGGTAGGATTTGTGTTGAAGAAATATGCATATGCAGAAAACAACCCCATACTTACTTTCAAATTTGGTGGTGGATCTTTGATGTCATTGGGCTATTTTGCTTCGACTGGTCCTGGGCACTGTTCAGGTCAACGGCAATTGGGCGTCAATCGGACGTTCTTTTACAGTATTACACAACTTTGAAACCTGAACCCCCCCACCACACACACACACACACACACGCACACACACATTTATTTGGGCTTCCAATCCGTGACATTTGTCATTCACACAAAGCAGTTTACAGTATGTGAACAAGTGTAACATACAGTACAGTTTGACTGCACAGCCTTGCATTGATGCTAATGCAGCTTGCATTCAGATATCTTGGCAGTGCTTTAGTGAAATGTCATGTGCACATATCACATGAAACACACCCACAGTCTCCCAGAAAGCAGATAAACCTGATAATAAATGCCATGGAATGTGAGCATCTTCACAAGTTAGACACTGACAATTAACATCAGCGAGAACAGGTGGTGGCAAATGTCAAGGCAGGTGATGTCACAAGTTTAAAATGCATTGGTACCATCATTACCGCCTTTCTTTCTCTCCCTTATCTCAATCATAATCTCAATCCATTTGTCACATTCTCTTGACTGTCACATGTACATTCCAGGAGAAATATCAGAATATTTGAGAAGTAGAGCATGACACTGGTAGTCTACTGGCTTACAACAAACTTGAAGTTCCCCTGACTTCAGAATCTGGAAAGGCTATTTCTCACTCAAACACCCACATGGACAGCCACACAACCCCTGAGCGCTGCACCCTTCCAATACAACTGTTGTATTTCCAAATCCATACAACGAGAGGTCTCAAGCCCACAGGATTTTTTCGTTGTTGTTGAGAGAACCAATAAAAGCTCAAGCGAAATTCTGCAATGATACTGCACTAACAACAAACTCCTTTCCAGATCAGTGTGTCACAGCTCTCCCTTGCTGTGTACTATGTGAGTTTTGTCAGCCAAGCTACAACACAGGAACATGAGCAGTCACTATGGACAAAGTATTGACCACGCTACAATGAATTTATCAATCATACCTCTCAAGTACATTAACATTTTTTATTGACGTCATGTTCTGGCTTAGTTTACGGTCATTGGTAGCAAACTCTGTAACTTGGGGCTATATTTGCCAACCAAGGATTAAATACTGTAGTACATTTTAGTTACAGACACCTTGTTAGTAATTTGAAAAAAATGACTAACAACGCAACCAAAATGCCATTCAAGTTATGTAATATGGAAAGTGGGTGTCTGATGTATCTGCCTGGTGCCATGGGCTTAACAGTATGCTCTGGTTTTTAATGAAGTCTGAGACTCTGTACTGAGGGTTTAACACTATCTGCCCTGACAATGACTCAGATTATTGCAATGGATCATACATAATAAGATGACTTGCCAGTACGTATTGACATGCATCTTCAAAAGGATCTACAAATCTCAGCCGAGAACCAGTTTTCTCATAAAAATCTCAGAGATGATTGATTTACTTGGCACGTAATGGTGTCTGCCTGGGTTGCCTTGCTTCTATTCAATACTTTGTTATTTGTATTGTGTAGGTTGCACTTGAATGGAAAACGTGGAGACAACCAAGCTTGGACATAACGTTCTGAGAACGTTGTTGTCCTATGGTTATTTTGAGTACAACCTTCCCACAACTTTCTGGTAATGGTGCAGGACAGTTGTTTGGCTTTGGAACATTCTCAGAATTCTCAGCACAAAAAAACATTCATTTCTTGGTAATTCATTACATTAACAGAAGGTTTTCTAAAAGTTCTAAACATGGTTTCATTTCATTTCAATTTTTGTAATGTTCTAGGAACATTCTGCAACTGGCTTGACATTGGGAATGTTCTCAAATAGTTCAGAGAATGTTAAGAAACAACCTGTTTCTGTGGGAATTTCAGTACTTCAGCATGACGTCTCTTACAGACAGGGACGTATTTATTTATTTAAATTTATTTAACCTTTATTTAACTAGGCAAATCAGTTAAGAAGAAATTCCTATTTACAATGACGGCCTACCAAAAGGCAAAAGGCGTCCTGCGGAGACAGGGGCCTGGGAATAAAAACAGAAAATAAATACAATATAAATGTAAGACAAAACACACATCACAACAAGAGAGACAACACAACACTATATAAATAGAGACCTAAGACAACAACATAGCAAGGCAGCAACACATGACAACACTGCATGGTAACAACACAACATAACAACAACATGGTAGCAACACAACATGGTAGCAGCACAAAACATGGTACAAACATTATTGGGCACAGACAACAGCACAAAGAGCATTGAAGTTAGAGACAACAATACAGTGGGGCAAAAAAGTATTTAGTCAGCCACCAATTGTGCAAGTTCTCTCACTTAAAAAGATGAGAGAGGCCTGTAATTTTCATCATAGGTACACTTCAACTATGACAGAC
>QNTS01002270.1:1863-16078 GCA_003317085.1 Hucho hucho | reverse complement strand
TGACCAAATACTTATTTTCCACCATAATTTGCAAATAAATAAATTAAAAATCCTACAATGTGATTTTCTGGATTTCTTTTTCTCATTTCGTCTGTCATAGTTGAAGTGTACCTATGATGAAAATTACAGGCCTCTCTCATCTTTTTAAGTTGGAGAACTTGCACAATTGGTGGCTGACTAAATACTTTTTTGCCCCACTGTACATCACACAAAGCAGCCACAACTTTCAGTAAGAGTTTCCATGATTGAGTCTTTGAATGAAGAGATTGAGATAAAACTGTCCAGTTTGACTGTTTGTTGCAGCTCGTTCCAGTCGCTAGCAGCAGCGAACTGAAAAGAGGAGCGACCCAGGGATGTGTGTGCTTTGGGGACATTCAACAGAATGTGACTGGCAGAACGGGTGTTGTATGTGGAGGATGAGGGCTGCAGTAGATATCTCAGATAGGGGGGAGAGAGGCCTAGGAGGGTTTTATAAATAAGCATCAACCAGTGGGTCTTGCAATGGGTATACAGAGATGACCAGATTACAGAGGAGTATAGAGTGCAGTGATGTGTCCTATAAGGAGCATTGGTGGCAAATCTGATGGCGGAATGGTAAAGATCTATCCAT
This sequence comes from Hucho hucho, assembly GCA_003317085.1. NCBI lineage: Eukaryota > Metazoa > Chordata > Actinopteri > Salmoniformes > Salmonidae > Hucho > Hucho hucho. Next base: position 15,468 of record QNTS01002270.1, on the reverse strand, counting down.
TCGAGAGCACCCTTACCTGCTGATCTATAAATTATGTGTCCGTTATCTAGCATGGGTTGGATGGTCATCTGAATCCGGGTTAGTTTGGCAGCTGTGGTGAAAGAGGAGTGATTACGATAGACAGACATGACAGAGCAATCAGGACTCATCTCTCGACATATCCAGCCCATCCATAAGCTCAGCCAATCATGGCTAGCCTGGAAGGATCCCGTCTTTCTCCCTAAATACGGTAGCTCAGTGCCTTGGCTAGACTATTTCACATTTTTATCCATATTTACAGATCACATATGAGTTTGCAATTAAGGCAAATGAAAATTAACATATTCAAGAATACATTTCAGCCACAAAAAATGTAATCTTTAAGAACTAGGGTCCAACGCCTAGGATCCTGTAACCTATCACAAATTGGCTAATTTTCAGGTGCCGCATTAAAATAAATATCAAATTTTCGTTCAAATACACAGTGCCGTGTACACCTTGTTTTTCAACTCAAGTAAGCTATGAGTATTCATCTGAGGTGACCCATCTCTCTCCTGCCTTTATCTTAATGCCAATCAATGAGATTAGTATTTTATCTGCTCCTTGATCTTCTGCGCGTCTTCTGTCTTTGTGGTAACAAGTCTCCCTCATGTGTACTGTACTCCACCAGCATACTCTTCAGTGGAACACGCGCACAACAGAGATTCATGGCGGCTCGCACAGGTGTCTGTGCCTGTGTTCTCTCACTGTGCACAGTGGCGGTCGGTGCCATTTAAGATGAGGGAGAACAAAAATGTTTTTATGAGCATGGCCTTAGTTCTATTACAGCATTTTGGATGACTGTCATTTCTATTCCATTCACCCAGCTCAATGTAACATCGGTAGGTTCAGGAATGTTTATCCCCGTTTAGGTCCATTTGGTTCAGATTAAGAAAGATTTTTCAACAGATATGGCGAATGAATACACCCCTGATCACACACAAACACAGAACTAACAGCCACATATAAATAATTTTGATCACTTTGCTCGTTGTGTACAGTTGAAGTCGGAAGTTTACATACACCTTAGCCAAATACATTTAAACTCAGTTTTTCACAATTCCTGACATTTAATCCTAGTAAAAATGCCCTGTTTTAGCTCAGTTAGGATCACCACTTTATTTTAAGAATGTGAATAATAGTAGAGAGAATAATTTATTTCAGATTTTATTTCTTTCATCACATTCTCAGTGGGTCAGAAGTTTACATACACTCAATTAGTATTTGGTAGCATTGCCTTTAAATTGTTTAACTTGGGTCAAACGTTTCGGGTAGTTTTGGATAGCTTCCCACAATAAGTTGGGTGAATTTTGGCCCATTCCTCCTGACAGAGCTGGTGTAACTGAGTCAGGTTTGTTGGCCTCCTTGCTCGCACACACTTTTTCACATCTACCCACAAATTTTCTATACGATTGAGGTCAGGGCTTTGTGATGGCCAATCCAATACCTTGTCCTTAATCCATTTTGCCACAACTTTGGAAGTATGCTTGGGATCATTGTCCATTTGGAAGACCCATTTGCAACCAAGCTTTAACTTCCTGACTGATGTCTTGAGAGGTTGCTTCAATATATCCACATAACTTTCCTGCCTCATGATGCCATCTATTTTGTGAAGGTCACCAGTCCCTCCTGCAGCAAAGCACCCCCACAACCTGATGCTGCCACCCCCGTGCTTCACGGTTGGGATGGTGTTCTTCGGCTTGCAAGCCTCCCCCTTTTTCCTCCAAACATAACAATGGTCATTATGGCCAAACAGTTCTATTTTTGACCAGAGGACATTTCTCCAAAAAGTACGATCTTTGTCCCCATGTGCAGTTGCAAACCGTAGTCTGGCTTTTTTATGGCAGTTTTGGAGCAGTGGCTTCTTCCTTGCTGAGCAGCCTTTCAGGTTATGTCGATATAGGACTCGTTTTACTGTGGATATAGATAATTTTGTACCTGTTTCCTCCAGCATCTTCACAAGGTTCTTTGCTGTTGTTCTGGGATTGATTTGCACTTCTCACACCAAAGTACGTTCATCTCTAGGAGACAGAACGCATCTCCTTCCTGAGCGGTATGATGGCTGCGCAGTCCCACAGTGTTTATACGTGCGTACTATTGTTTGTACAGATGAACGTGGTACCTTCAGGTGTTTGGAAATTGCTCCCAAGGATGAACCAGACTTGTGGAGGTCTATAATTTATTTTCTGAGTTCTTGGCTGATTTCTTTTGATTTTCCCATGATGTTGTCATGACTGTCCTGCTCGGCTCAGGTTACCAATGACCACAATCCTGCAGAGAGATCTCACCCCCACCAGAGGAGAAGAGGTCTCAACGGATATGAAGATGGGGGGGTTTTATGACACCTCACACCCATTGTAAACTTACGGCCGCAGGCAAAATTCCTTTGTCCTTTCACTATGGAGAACAAGCCTCAGAACATTAAACATGCAATAAATTAACTTTGGGACAATGAGTTTCGTCAGCCACAATGGTGGTAATGACCAAAGATGGAAAATGAAAATTAATGTCATTTTTGTAATGTTAGTGAAAGGACAACGTTATCCCAACCTTAAGAGTTTTCCTAGTATGTGCTTGATGTTTATACATTGTACGTTGGGTGGAAAATGTCCAAATCAAAGAAAATGTTTTGGTAAAGATGAAATGTGAATTTAGTTGTCTAAAATTGGATTTGAGTAAAATCTAGATCTAAAGGCGGTTACGCCCACTTCCGACCCAAGTGAGTTAAGAATTAACATATCAGACTAAATGACCCGAGCTGCAGTAGTCAAATAACCCAAAACCAACACGAGGTTGAAGACAAAGGAACCTTTTCTATCCATGCCATGGATGAGTAGCTGCGTCTAAGAGTGTGAATTAAAGTAGGACCAACCAGTTGCCACTCTCCAATGCCATCGGGTATCTACGCTGCTTTCATTCCTACGCTGGTGAGCCCTCAGGAGACCCCTTTCAGAACAAGGGCGATGAATCAGACTATTAAGCCAAAAGGACACTGACATCGTGAGGACAACCAGAGAGTTGCTCCAGAGAAGTGCGTCATTGAGAAGCCTGAGCGTTCCACGCAGAGATTCCCATCAGAGACCTTCAACACATAATTACCTCATTATATTCTGACCCATTAGAGCGGAAGTTTTGGGCAAGGTTAGGGTTAAAATAAGCATAGCTGACAAATGCAACCAAATGTATATTTCTCTCGTGTACTTTCTCTTTTTCTCTCTCTTTTAAATCCCCATTTTGGGTAACGCGTCATAGTGTGTTGGCCCATTGTACTAAGTTCCAATCAATAGCCGAGACTGTGTTTTGTGTATGTGTATCTTTTATTATCATTTTAGCTTGCTAGTAAATAAATAATTAATTAAAATTGGTGTGGTACGGACTCATTGGTGGGACTCGGGTTTGTGCAGATTCCCTGATTATGCAACGTTCAGAATGAGACTGTAGAGGACATTGATTCATTAGCGAATGTTGTAAAATCGATATTCTGATATTCTTTGAGTTAATTTGGGAAATAGAAACTCAATAAAACTAATTTTCCCATGGTGCCCCAGGTTAATGAGTTAATAGTTGCCTGATTGATTTAATCAGGCAATTATAAACCGTTAATAATTCGATGAGCAACTGTCGTCACATTAACAGATACAACGTCACGACAATGTTAAGCAATGAGGCACTTAGTTTGAAGGTAGGCCTTGAAATACATCCACAGGTACACCTCCAATTGACTCAAATGATGTCAATTAGCCTATCAGAAGCTTCTAAAGCCATGACATGATTTTCTGGAATTTTCTGGAATGGTGTATGTAAACTTCTGACCCACTGGAATTGTGATACAGTGAATTATAAGTGAAATAATCTGTCTGTTTACAATTGTTGGAAAAATTACTTGTGTCATGCAATAGTAGATGTCCTAACCGACTTGCCAAAACTATTGTTTGTTAACAAGAAATTTGTGGAGTGGTTGAAAAAACGAGTTTTAATGACTCCAACCTAAGTGTATGTAAACTTCCGACTTCAACTGTATATACTGAACAAGAATATCAATGAAACATGCAACAATTTCAACGATTTTAATGCGTTACAGTTCATAGAAATATAAATAAATGCATTAGGCCCAAATCTATGGATTTCACATGATGGGTAGGGACACAGCCATGGGTGTGCCTAGGAGGGCATAGGCCCACCCACTTGGGAGCCTGGGCCTTCGCTACCATAAACCTCCTCCCATGTGTGACAAAACTGCACATTTTAGAGTGGCCTTTTATTGTCCCCAGCACAAGGCGCATCTGTCTAATGATCAGGCTGTTTAATCAGCTTCTTGAAATGCCACACCTGTCAGGTGGATGGATTATCTTGGCAAAGGAGAAATGCTCACTAACAGGGATGTAAACAGATTTGTGAATGAAATTGGAGAGATATAAGCTTCATGTGTGTATAGAACATTTCTGGGATCTTTTATTTCAGCTCATGAAAAATGGGACAAACACTTTACATGTTGCGTTCATATTTTTGTTCAGTATATAATTCCTTCATGCGTCTATGCGCTCCTCCTCTCACCTTTTCCCTTTTCTTGTGGACTTCAATGCACACACATCAGCTGTCTGTGACCAGGCAAAAAAATACAATATTTTCCAAGCCAAACATTCATACCATAACCGCTAATCGCAACACACAGCCAACATTGTTTTCACTATATTAACATCATAGTCAACATAGCTACTAGAACTACCTTGTTAGTAAACCCGCTACAATCTGTACAGTGTACTATATAGTGTACAGCAAGCAGTTTAGCAATTACACTGGCGGCGCCCCAGTGGCAATAAATTGATAAAACCAAAAGCTTACTTTGACTTGGAAGAGTTCCAGCATTGGATAGCCATAGCCAGCTAGCTAACATAGCATCACTCTGTTTTAACCGGGTGTTTGAGTAAGTTAAACTAGCTAGCTGCAATTGCTAGCTAACAAACAAAATGAAATTTCAAAAATATACTCTATGAAATATAGTTCTCTCTCTCGCTGTCTCTTGCTTCTCCTTCATTTTGGAAGAAATGAATTTGTTAAACTGTTCAACTATTGTCTTTTTGAGTCAACTACTCACCTCAACAAATTATGCTTTCAGTACTAGATTCATTATCTGATCCTTTGATCGGGTGGACAACATGCCAATTCATGCTGCAAGAGCGCTGATATGTTGGGGGACATCCTCTGGAAGTTGTCAAAATTACTATGTAAGTCTAAGGAAGGGAGTGAGAAACATGAGCCTCCTAGGTTTTGTATTGAAGTCAATGTACAGAGAGGAGGACTGAAGCTATCTGTCCTCCGGCTACACCATTGTGCTACCCTACAGAGTGCTGTTGAGGCTACTGTAGACCATTGCAAAACAGTGTGTTTTAATCAATTATTTGGTGACATGAATATATTTAGTACAGTTTTATCTAAAAAGGATAACTTTAAATGATTATCTTTTTTATTTTTCTGAATATCACTAACAATGGTTCTCCCCTTCCTCCTCTGAGGAGCCTCCACTGATGTGGATAATTGGGTAATATTTTGTTGAGACATTGATCAATGGCATTACAATCTACATTCACCCACAATTGCTGTAATTCAACTGCCAAAAGTCAGTTGAATTACAGCAATTGTGAAAATCTCCACAGACCTGCAACGAACTTTGCATGCTAGCTTGAACATTAACTTATTATATGATATAACAAGAAAGTTATAGTTACAGTAACTTCAAAATGTTCCCATGGATGTGTTAATCATTTTAAGGTTGAATGTTGAATGCCTTAACTGAAGAGAAATATAAACGCAACATGTAAATTGTTGGTCCCATGTTTTACGAGCTGAAATAAAAGATCCCAGAAATGTTTCCATACGCACAAAAAGCTCATCTCTAAAAAGTTGTGCACAAATTTGTTAGCATCACTTGTTAGCGAGCATTTCTCCTTTGCCAAGATAATCCCTCCACCTAACTGTTGTGGCATATTACCCTTGTGATGGGGACAATAAAAGGCCACTCTAAAATGTGCAGTTTTGTCACAAACAACACAATGCCACGCTTTGAGGGGGCTTGCAATTGGCATGCTGACTGCAGGAATGTCCACCCGAGCTGTTCCCAGAGAATTGAAAGTTCATTTCTATACCATAAGCCAACCCCTAACGTTGTTTTAGAGAATTTGGCAGTACCTACATCCGGCTTTAAAAACGCAGACCACGTGTAACCACGCCAGCCCAGGACCTCCACATCCGGCTTCGTCTGAGACCAGCCACCCAGACAGCTAATGAAACTGTGGGTTTGCATAACCAAATAATTTCTGCACAAACTGTCAGAAACTGTCTAAGGGAAGCTCATCTGCATGCTTCTCGTCCTTACCAGGGTATTGACCTGAATGCATTTTGGCGTCGTAACCGACTTCAGTGGGCAAATGCTCATCTTCGATGGTCACTGGCACGGTGGAGAAGTGTGCTCTTCCTGGATCAATCCCGGTTTCAACTGTAATGGGCAGATAGCAGGCATTGTGTATGGCATCACGTGGGTGAGCGGTTTGCTGATTTCATCATTGTGAACAGAATGCCCCATGGTGGTGGAGGGTTATGGTATGGGCATGCATAAGCTACGGACAATGAACACAATTGTACTTTCTCTATATCAATTTGAATCCACAGAGTACCGTGACGAGATCCTGAAGCCCATTTTCATGCCATTCATCCGTCTCCATCACCTCATGTTTCAGCATGATAATGCGTGGCCCAATGTCGCAAGGATTTGTACACAATTCTTGGAAGCTGAACATTTACCAGTTTTTCCATGGCCTGCATACTCACAAGACAAGTCACCCAATGAACATGTTTTTGATGCTCTGGATCGATGTGTATGACAGCGGGTTCCAGTTCCTGCCAAAATCCAGCAACTTCGCACATCCACAATCAACAGCCTGATCAACTCTATGCGAAGGAGATGTCTCGTGCTGCATGAGGTAAATGGTGGTCACACCAGATACTGAGTGGTTTTGTGATCCACGCCCCTACATTTTTTCTTAAGGTATCTGCGACCAACAAGTGCATATCTGTATTCCCAGTCATGTGAAATCCATATATTTGTCACGTCCTGGCAATGGAGAGCCCTCTGAGTTTCTCTATGGGGGTTAGGCCAGGGCGTGACTAGGGTTGTCTCACAGACTTCATGGTGGTTTTTTGAGTGTGGTTCCCAATTAGAGGCAGCTGGTTGTCGTTGCCTCTAATTGGGAATCCTATTTAGGTTGTTCCTTTTTCCACCTACATTGTGGGTTATTGTTTGCATTTGTGTGTGTACCTGGGTGTGCCACACCTGCGTGACAGTTTGTTTCATTGTTTTTTACAGTTTGCACTTTAAATAAAGTATGTATACTGGAACCCTCACTGCGTCTTGGTCCGCTCCACCTGAAAACCGTGACAATATTAGGGCTTAATTTATTTATTTCAATTGACTGATTTCCTGTTATGAACTGTAAGTAAAATATTTTATTTTGTTGCATGTTGTGTTTATAGTTTTGTTTAGAGTATGCTGTTCAAATGAGATACTAAGTCCTACAAAATAAATAATGTTGTTTGAACAACTTAATTGTTTGGCTTAAACTCATCACTTGTGTGCGTGGCCAAAGAGTTACATTTTCATGTCATCCTACAAATTTAAATGCCTGGAGTTTCCTAAATGGCATTGGAATTTAGACTGGAACTTTTGCTATGGTCAGATTACATTAAAATTGACCTCTTTGGCCATGCACACCATCAGTGGGATCTACGTTGAAAGAAAGTTCTTACAGCAAAAACAAACATCAAAATCCACAAAGAAATGGTTAATTGACCACAAAATCAACATTTTGCTGTGGCCATCTCAGTCTCCGGACTTCAACCCCATTGAATACCTGTGGTTTGATTTGTAGAGAACATTCCATGAGCACAGACAAAGGATATCACGGATCAGTAAACGTTCTGTATGGAGGAATGGTCAAAGATCCCAATGTGTTCTCCAATCTCATGAAACAAAAAGCCTCAGTGACATTATTATCCTCACAAGGTGAGGTATTGAAAGGTATTGAAAACACTAGTGCCTAAAATTGACTAATATCTTTCTGAGAAAAAAAGAATTACTTGTTCAGCTCAATCTGTATCTCTGAGCAATTGTATTAGTATACATTAATATAATTTCCCAATTGTTTAAGCATACTATAGCTCAGTATTTGTATAATTTATTTTATTCACCCATCTTTATCAAGGGTGCCAATCATTTCAGACCTGACATTATATATATACTGACCAGGGGAGCACGTATACTGTTACATGACATTACAGACCAATCAGGACTCATCTCTTGGCATGTCTAGCCCCTCCGTAAGCTCTGCCAATCACGGCTAGCTTGGAAGTATCCGGTCTTTTTTTTTCTCCCTATATACTGTAGCTCAGTGCTATCTCCTTGGCTAAACTAGTCTCATAATTTCCAAGTTTTATTCATATATGAGATTGATAAAAAAAATTGTGTTGAATTTTGAATGTCGCACCAGAAAATGTGCCAATTTGTGATTGGTTACAGGATCCTAGGCATTTAACGTTAGTTCCTAAGGATATGTGACTGAAATGTCTTCTTGGTTATGTGAACTTTCAGGTGCCTTCATTACAAAGATCTGCTTTTAAATTCACAGTGCAGTATCAATGTACAGTTGAAGTCAGAAGTTTACATACACCTTAGCCAAATACATTTAAACTCAGTTTTTCACAATTCCTGACATTTAGTCCTTGTAAAAATTCCCTGTCTTAGGTCAGTTAGGATCACCACTTTATTTTAAGAATGTGAAATGTCAGAATAATATTAGAGATAATTATTTATTTCCTCTTTTATTTCTTTCATCACATTCCCAGTGGGTCAGAAGTTGACATGCACTCAATTAGTATTTGGTAGCACTGCCTTTAAATTGTTTAACTTGGGTCAAATGTTTCGGGTAGCCTTCCACAAGCTTCCCACAATTAGTTTGGTGAATTTTGGCCCATTCCTCCTGACAGAGCTGATGTAACTGTGTCAGGTTTGTAGGCCTCCTTGCTCGCACACGCTTTTTCACGTCTACCCACACATTTTCTATAGGATTGAGGTCAGGGCTTTGTGATGCCCAATCCAATACCTTGACTTTGTTGTCCTTAAGCCATTTTTCCACAATTTTGGAAGGATGCTGGAGGTCATTGTCCATTTGGAAGACCCATTTGCGACCAAGCTTTAACTTCCTGACTGATGTCTTGAGATGTTGCTTCAATATATCCACATAATGTTCCTACCTCATGATGCCATCTATTTTGTGAAGTGCACCAGTACCTCCTGGAGCAAAGCACCCCCACAACATGATGCTGCCACCCCCGTGCTTCACGGTTGGGATGGTGTTCTTTGGCTTGCAAGCCTCCCCCTTTTTCCTCCAAACATAACAATGGTCATTATGGCCAAACAGTTCTATTTTTGTTTCATCAGACCAGAGGACATTTCTCCAAAAAGTATGATTCTTGTTCCCATGTGCAGTTGCAAACCGTAGTCTGGCTTTTTTTATAACAGTTTTGGAGCGGTGGCTACTTCCTTGCTGAGCGGACTTTCAGGTTATGTCAATGTAGGACTCGTTTTGTGGAGATAGATACTTTTGTTACTGTTTCCTACAGCATCTTCACAAGGTCCTTTGCTGTTGTTCTGGGATTGATTTGCGCTTTTCGACACCACAGTACATTAATTTCTAGGAGACAGAATGCGTCTCCTTCCTGAGCGGTATGACGGCTGCGTGGTCCCATGGTGTTTATACTTGGGTACTATTGTTTGTACAGATGGTACCTTCAAGTGTTTGGAAATTGCTCCCAATGATGAACCAGACTTGTGGAGGTCTACAATTTTTTTCTGAGGTCTTGGCTGATTTCTTTTGATTTTCCCATGATGTCAAGCAAAGAGGCACTGAGTTTGAAGGTAGGCTTTGAATTACATTCACAGGTACACCTCCATTTGACTCAAATTATGTCAATTAGCCTTTCAGAAGCTTCTTAAGCCATGACATAATTTCTGGAATTTTCCAAGCTAAAGGCACAGTCAACTTAGTGTATGTAAACTTCTGACCCACTGGAATTGTGATATAGTGAATTATAAGTGAAATAATCTGTCTGTAAACAATTGTTGGAAAAATGACTTGTGTCATGCACAAAGTAGATGTCCTAACAGACTTGCCAAAACTATAGTTTGTTAAAGTCTCCGGCCGATATGAGCGCCGCCTCTGGATGAGAATTTTCTTGTTTGCTTATCACCTTATACAGCTTGTTGAGTGCGGTCTTAGTGCCAGAATAGTTTGTGGTTGTAAATAGACAGCTACGAAGAATATAGATGAAAACACTCTTGGTAAATAGTGTGGTCTACAGCTAATCATGAGGCACTTTAACTCAGATTACCAAAATCTCGAGACTTCCTTAATATTAGAGATTGTCCACCAGCTGTTGTTGACAAAAAGACACCCCCCCCCGATCTTACCGGAGGCTACTGTTCTGTCTTGTTGATGCACGGAAAACCCAGCTAACTGTATATTATCCATGTCCTTGTTCAGCCACGACTCTTTGAAACATAGGATATTACAGATTTTATTGTCCCGTTGATAGGATAGTCTCAAACGTAGCTCTTTCAGTTTATTCTCCAGTGATTGCACGTTCAGTGATTGCACGTAAAGGCAGATTATCCACTAGCCGATGCAGTCTCGCCAGGCATCACGCTCTTCAACCTCTGTAACGGCGTCTCCTCTTCATACGAATGATGGAGATTGGGCCTGGTCTGGGAGGAGCAGTATATCCTTTGCGTACGACTCATTAAACATTCATCAATATACAAGTGTTGCATAGTCATCAAAAGCTCTGCTTCTTGGCAATATCACAGCGTTGTCAGATTTCAAAAAGGCTTTACGGCGAAAGCACTACATTTGATTGTTTGAGGGTAGCACCTCCAATATTTTTTTCATTACCATAAATTCATAAACCATGCGGTTCACCCAAAACACATTTCACAGCGAAAACAAATCAATTACCTTTTGAAGAACTTCTGCTGAGGGCTTCCCAAGTGTCCAACGAGAGACAATCCATGGTTCTTTTGTTAGAAAAAGTAATTTATTATATCCATAAATCTCTGTTTGGTTGGTGTGTTATGATGAGAAAATACAGCGTCCACTCGCCCATTGAAACGTGAATAGAACTCGTTCAACCTATACCTATAAACTTGTCCAAGAACAATCAAACATCATTGATAATGTATCCTTAGGAACACTTTTATGTATATTTAGTATAATATTTCAACTGGAATATAAACTGGGCGATAGGAAAGGAAAAAAACACAGCGCGCGCAAGCCGGTGAACGCGCATTCTCTTCTGTTGACTTCTGTGTGACCACTTCCTAATTCTTCTTCTGTTGCCATCCTGATCAACTAAATAGAATCAAAACAGTGTCTAGAGACTGTTGACATCCAGTGGAAGCAATAGGTACTGAAATCTTACTCCCTTATATGGGCATTTTCATAAGGGAGGGGTTCAAAATGAGGCAATGTGTAAAAATCACTTTTTCCAGGACAGAAATTCCTTGGGTTTTTGCCTGCCATATCCGTTCTGTTATACTCACAGACAATATTTTAACACTCTTAGAAACGTCAGACTGTTTCCTATCCAATGGTACTAATTATGTGCATATCCTATTTTCTGGGTGTTATAGAAATTTCGTTCTCAATGTTCATAAACTGAACCTCAATTAAGCAAACTCTGTCTGTTACCCAGTATTTGTGAGATACTGGTTGAAATGAGACAAACAGAGGCCCAATCTATAATGATCAAATGTGGATTATTTATTCATGGGAGAGCTCTGAGCTCTAAAAGGTTTACACAGTCTTTTATATGGTACAATGTTGAAATACAAAGATGCAAAATTCCCACCTCTCCCCCCACCCTCTCCAAGAACATAGTCTCTTCCCACAGCCTTATCACAATCTTTGCAAATACTAAGTCAAACTTGGGAGGTGTTGGGAGGTTCTTCTCAAGGACGGGCCTCTCGCATGTGTCTGGTAGAATCAAAGAATTCTTTGTTCACACAGACTCCCCCTAAATGAAGTCATACTTCTGCACACCAAGTTAATATCCAGACACACACACATATTAATTGGACTGCCATTTGTCTTGTAACCCTCTCTATTGCATACATTTTCAGAATGGAATGTTCTTAGATGTACAAACATTTAGTCATAACCATAAAATCTATAACAATCCACCCTATTGACTAAATTTTTACACACAATCACCCATCTATATTGATTAGAATTAATAATGACACCACAACAAATCAATACATGTATTTACATCTGATCCTCATCAATTACTGTTCTAGGCCTATGTCCAATCATAACTCTTCTAGGTAGGATTTTATTAAGATCTAATCTAAACATTGAAAATTGTCTCATCAAACATGGGTTCCTCATGAGTAAAGGAACTGGAGCCATCTAGAGGGTCATGAGGCATGTATTCATCATTCCCCTGGTAAGAGCTCGGAATCGGTCCGTATCCCACCATCTGTTGTGTCATTGATTTCTCCAGCATCCTGGAAATTAAACCTCTCACACACGGAATCACACAACACCCACACATCACTAACACAGTCATACAGGTAAAAGTAGCCCACAACACAGTAATCATTACATTTTTCCATTGTCCAAACATATTGTCAAACCAACTCATCAGAGCTGGAGCTATGTTATTGGGAAAGAAGGTGCAACACATTATTTCCCCACCCTTCTGCAGACGCCACCCTTTCAGCCAATAACACATCTAGAGTCAACCTATTTTGCCAGGTCATGAGGGAGGTGGCGGATAATTGTTCAGAGATTCCCATCACTGCATATCTAGTCTCATTCACAAATCCTTGTTTATTATAATACATATAATTGATCCAATCAACATTTTTAGTTATCATTACCCACCAGAAGAACGTACTTCTCTGGCGATGCCTATGACATCCATCCAAATAGAACTGCATATAATAGAACCTATATTTCTCCTTTTTCTGGTTTTCCCGTCCAGAACTGGTCTCTGATGTCTAATCCTAACTGGTTGGACCAATAATACCAGAACACAAGTGCCCCTCCACCCTTTAGGTAATGCCTGTCAGTCCTCCTGTATTGGTACAAGCCCACCACACATCAGTTATAGAATCTGTAAGGTTGAGAATTTTCTCCTATACTTTTGAACCCAAATCAGTCACATTAACAGACATCTAATGAGATCCATTACAAGACCTGGGTCTTTCGTGAAGTTGGTCTCTACCGACTGGATTAATGAACAGGAAAAATCGAGTCCACAATCATCAGTGTAAGTAAGCCCAATACCTTCATTCCGTGTCTGTTCCTGTGAGTCCTCAGAGGGTTACTGCTACATCTACTCTACAGTCATTAATATCCAAACTTTGTTTAAAACTCCATCGAGATCACTTTCCATCCACATACCCCGGTCCCCAAGTATGTTTAATTACCTAGGCCAGGAACAAGATGAAGTGGGTCCCAAACAGATACAATTTAT
>QNTS01002269.1:160254-188680 GCA_003317085.1 Hucho hucho | reverse complement strand
CAGAGAGGAACCCATCCTTTACACATCATCATCATGCAGAGAGGAACCCATCCTTCACACATCATCATGCAGAGAGGAACCCATCCTTTACACATCATCATCATGCAGAGAGGAACCCATCCTTTACGCATAATCCAGAGAGGAACTAAGCTTTACATCTCATAATCATGCAGAGAGGATCCCATCCTTTTTGTATCATCCAGAGAGGAACTCATCCTTTACACATCATCATGCGGAGAGGAACCCATCCTTTACACATCATCATTTTGCAGAGCGGACCCATCCTTTACACATCATCATCATGCAGAGCGGAACCCATCCTTTACGCATAATCCAGAGTGGAACCCAGCCTTTTCACCTCATCATCATGCAGAGAGGAACCCATCCTTTACGCATCATCCATAGAGGAACCCATCATTTACACATCATCAGAGGTACATTGCCATCTCACCACAAATCAAGAATCACATAGGTAGGAAGAAAGAGTGATAGGAAGTAAGAGAGGGATGGGAATAAAGAGAGGGATGGGGATTAAAAGGCTTAAAGAGAGAAAGAGAGACTACTTTTTGCTGATGATCTGGTGCTTCTGTCACTTGTAGTTACAGAGAAATAAAGGGCAGAAGAGGAAGATAAAGAGATCTAATGCAGAAAAGATGAGGCTGTGTGAGAAAGGAGATGATGATAGCTCATCTTGCAGAGAGGAACCCAGCCTTTACACATCATCATGCAGAGAGTAACCCATCCTTTACACATCATCATGCAGGGAGGAACCCATATTTTACACCTCATAATCATGCAGAGAGGAACCCATCCTTTACACATCATCCAGAGAGGAACCCATCCTTTACACATCACCATCATGCAGAGAGGAACCCATCCTTTACACACATCATCATCATCCAGCGAGGAACCCATCTTTTACACATCATCATGCAGAGAGGAACTCAGCCTTCACACCTCATAATCATGCAGAGAGGAACCCATCCTTTACCCATCATCCAGAGAGGAACCCATTCTTTACAGCTCATCATCATGCAGAGAGGGACCCATCCTTTACACATCATCATGCAGAGAGGAACCCATCCTTTACACATCATCATCATGCAGAGAGGAACCCATCCTTTACACACATCATCATCATGCAGAGAGGAACCCATCCTTTACACATCATCATCATGCAGAGAGGAACCCATCCTTTACACATCATCATGCAGAGGAACCCATCCTTTACACATCATCATCATGCAGAGCGGAACCCATCCTTTACGCATAATCCAGAGAGGAACCCAGCCTTTACACATCATCATGCAGAGAGGAACCCATCCTTTACATGGGATGGGAATAAAGAGGGATGGGAATAAAGAGAGGGATGGGGATTAAAAGGTTTAAAGAGAGAGCGAGAGACTACTTTTTGCTGATGATCTGGTGCTTCTGTCACTTCTAGTTACAGTGAAATAAAGGGCAGATGAGAAAGATAAAGATATCTAATGCAGAAAAGATCAAGGGTGAGGCTGTGTGAGAAAGGAGATGATGATAGCTACGTATCAGACAACTGTTTTTGTAGATATGGATATGGTATTTTCTGTGAAATAATAAAGTTTTGTGTCTCTGTCTGTCCGTCTCTCCCTGCAGACAAGCATCGTTAGCCAGCTGCTGAAGCACAGAGCAGATCCAACTCTCCTAAACTGCAACCAAGACAAGCCCTCAGGTAATTCTGTCTTCTCACGTAAACGTCTGTAGCATCCAAACGTTTTGACTCACAAACTATTATGACCACTGGAAACGGGAGACTCTCACGATGATTTCTCCGTTTTGCTCTACAACCCCCACAAGTGTCAGGGGACTCATCTGAAGGTAACCGGTAGCGGAAGTATGAAGGTAGTTTTGTGCCTACCCAAAGCGGTTAAGTGGGTGTAATACAGTTGAAGTCTGAAGTTTACATACACCTTAGCCAAATATATTTAAACTCAGTTTTTCACAATTCCTGACATTTAATCCTAGTAAAAATTCCCTTTCTTAGGTCAGTTATGATCGCCACTTTATTTTAAGAATGTGAAATGTCAGAATAATAGTAGAGAGAATGATTTATTTCAGCTTTTACTTCTTTCATCACATTCCCAGTGGGTCAGAAGTTTACATACACTCAATTAGTATTTGGTAGCATTGCATTTAAATTGTTTAACTTTGGTAAAACGTTTCTGGGGTAGCCTTCCACAAGCTTCCCACAATAGTGGAATCAGAAACCCTCTCTAGCAGTAATCAATAGTCCATTCTAACATGTAGGTTTAACTCAGGGATAGATGTGACACCACAGGGAGACAGAGATAATCCCGTCGTTTTCGCTTAGACTCCCCCCCGACGTGTGTGCGTGCGTGTGAGAGAGAGAGAGAGAGAGAAGGGTTGTCACTCTCTTTGAAATAAAAGGGGATGAAGCTGTATCCCTCCCCTGTGCCCTGTTAGACCTCATTACAGATGGAGGGGATCTTAACTCCCCCTATCTCTGAAGTTCTGATGGATCGATCCTCAGTGGGGTTCACACTCTGTCTCAGCACTGGCACATCCATATGGATGGATTTGGATGAGGCCCTTGGTGAATTAGCCTAGAATGATTTTGATCTCAAAGCGTCCCTTTGAAAAGTATTGTCTACATAACTTGTCATTAATGTTCAGCGTATTGATCTTGGAGAACATTGTATGTGTTTCATTAATTGGCTGGTGTTCAAAAGAAATGTCTATGCAACAGTCTACGTATTTGCAGCTAGATAGAGGCTAATAGTTCTCTAGCATTGAAAGTACTGAAAGTACCCAACTACCCGATTTATAATGCTTAGTAATACATTTGTAACAGTCTGACAGTCTGTCTCATTGTTAACCCTGGTTAGTGGTTAGTTTCTTAACCCGCTGTGCTCCCTGTCCTGGTTCCAGGCATAGCAGCATCCGACCCCATCATGAACATGCTGCTGAGAGCAGAGGAATGCTGGGTAGAGAGACTGAAGGACCCCTCTGTCCCACCGGCCCCTACAGACAGACGCTACGATGGAGGCGAACACGACCACACCATCCCCGTCAAGAACCTGTGAGTTTGATGATCAATTCATCAAATTATCAAATTACCTCACTCTATATTACGCATACATTATAGTATTATTGTTTTTTTTTACTTTTTACCCCTTTTTCTCCCCAATTTTGTGGTATCCAATTGGTAGTTAGTTACAGTCTTGTCTCATCGCTGCAACTCCCGTACGGACTTGGGAGAGGCGAAGGTCGAGAGCTGTGCGTCCTCCGAAACACAACCCATCCAAGCCGCACTGCTTCTTGACACAATTCCCACTTAACCCGGAATCCAGCCACACCAATGTGTCGGAGAAAACCCTGTACACCTGGTGACCGTGTCAGCGTGCGTGTGCCCAGCCCGCCACAGCAGTCACTAGAGCGCAATGGGACAAGGTCATCCCTACCGGCCAAACCCTCCCCTAACCCGTCAACGCTGGGCCAATTGTGCGCCGCCCCATAGTCTCCCGGTCGTGGCCGGCTGCGACAGAGCCTGGACTCGAACCAGGATCTCTAGTGGCACAGCTAGCAACTGCAATGCAGTGCCTGAGGCCATACATTCTAGTTTAAGATGTTTCAGTATCAGTTTCAAAAGCAAATTATACGCTTAGTAATCATTTTACCTCCCGCCCAACCTTGTAGGACCCCCCTGTCCATGCCCCTCGCTAAGAGGGACAGTCTGTTGGAGAAGTGTGCCATGTTCAGGGAGTTGGGAGGGGGGCTGAGCAGATATCCTTCACAGGACAACGGTCTAGATGGACCCACAGGACCCAGCAAACTGGAGCAGGCAAGTACACTCAACATCTGCACTACAGTGAAGTGTACACTCAATATGTTCACTACTGCTATACACTTCACATCTCTACTATAGAAGAGTTTACACTTACTGTATGGGAAACCAAGTCCATGTGTGGTTGCTATGGTAACCTGTGTGGTGTGGTGTTGCAGGTGAAGCTGATGCCTCCGGCGCCTAATGATGACCTGGCGTCTCTCAGTGAGCTCACAGACAGCAGCCTGCTCTACGAGATGCAGAAACGCTTTGGCAACGACCAGATATATGTAGGTAGAACACACACACACACAACACACACACACACACACACATGGACACACACATGGACACACTTACATACAATTGGAGTGATCTATTGTTTGTGAGATGCCAGCTTGCACACTGGGCAGTCTTTCCCCTGACTGTCCCCAGATCCAGAGTTGAGGAGGGAAACCAGCACCCTCCACTCCTCCACCTCTTTACTCCTCAACCCCTCCACTCTCCACTCCTCCACTCCTTCACCCCTCCACCTCTCCACTCCTCCACTTCTCCACTCTCCAACCCTCCTCCTCCACCTCTCCACCCCTCCACTACTCCACCCCTCCACTCCTCCACTCCTCCACACCTCCACCCCTTCACTACTCCACCCCTCCACCTCTCCACTCCTCCACCCCTCCACTCCTCCACCCCTCCTCCTCTCCACTCTTCCAATCTTCCACTCCTCCAGCCCTGCAGACCAGTGACTGGACCTATGTTATTGCACGTGGCTGGTACAGGGGTGGTTGTTCTGTTTATCTGTCTCTGTTGCCCGGCCAGGCACTGGTGGCTGCTAGTGGCGGTTATAGGGGTGGTACCCTCTTTGAGTCAGTCCCCCACCCCTCTCTGTTCTGTATTGTGGGCTAGTGGCTGATGTGTGAGTGGAGTGTGTGAGCTCTGGCCAGGGTCTGGTGTCTGGAAGGTGTCCCAGGAGACTCATTGTCTGCTGGCCAGGGACAAGACCCAGGGCTGGGGGATGAATAGAACTACTAAGAGCCAGCCTAAATGTACTACACAGACATACTCACAGAAACACACGGACACGCAGACACTCACACAAAGGATACATATCCCATATTGGAGAATCAATGTCGTTTTGGTTCGATGGACAAAACCCATGACTGCAATTGTGAGAAAATATGAGAGACATACAGCCGTTTTCCTTTTGGTTTCTGGACATTCTAACCAGTGGTGGAAAAAGTACCCAATTGTCATACTTAAGTAAAAGTAAAGATGCCTTTATAGAAAATGACTCAATGAAAAGTAAAAGTCTAAAAGTATTTGGTTTAAAATATACGTAAGTATCAAAAGTAAATGTAATTGCTAAAATATACTTAAGTATCAAAATATTAAGCAAACCAGATGGCACCATTTTCTTGTTTTTTTTTTATTTACGGATAGCCAGAGGCACACTCCAACACTCAGACATAAGTTACAAACAAATAATTTGTGTTTAGTGCTGCTTAGCATTCAAAATATAAACAGGAAAAGTAGTTCAAAATATAAATAGTAAAGTAAAGTACAGATACCCCAAAAAACGGCTTAAGTAGTACTTCAAAGTATTTTTACTTAAGTACTTTACACCACTGATTCTAACCACCTTTCACTGCTGCCTGGTCTATAGCTCCACATGGAGGACGGTGCTGTAGAAAGACTGGAGCCAGATCAATGTGGAACACCCTGGCTATTCTCATGACTGTGTGTGAAAAGGCTCCAATAGCTTGGTTGTTACTGAGCCACAGATGGGGGAGAGACTGGCTGGTTGGACATGGAGAGGAGGGGGTAGATTGAAAGAGGACAGAAAAGAGAGGGAAGATTGAGAGAGGACAGAGAAGAGGGGGAAGCAATGAGATGAGGCGAAAGCAAAGAAGACAGAATGTCCAAAAGAAAAAGGAGATATGACGGGGGAAAATAATGAGAAGGAGGAGGAGAAAAGCATAGATGAAGAGCGTGAGGTGGAAGAGGGAGATAGAGATGGAACCAGGGAAGAGGAGGAGGAGGAGGAGGAGAGGGCTGAAACAGGCAGTGTAATGGTCCATATGCTCCCCAGCAGGGTGGTCAGAGACTGGGACTTTGATGACTGGGCTCCAGCCTGCTGCTGGGATGGAAGGATGGTACACAGCCGAGCCCAGGGACTGGAGAAGAGGACAAAAGGATGGAGGAAGGATGCATGACAGTTGGGAGAATGAGATGGTCATTGCGAAGGATGTGGAATTGGGTTTTTGGTCTTGATGCATTTTAGCATCTTAGTGATAACATATCCTATCCAGCCCCAGCAGGGCCTCCTAGAGAACATAGGTTTAGCAGTTAGCATTCAGCCAGCTCGGGGTATTTTTGTGGGAAGGAGGGCTAGCACCTAGCTGCTGTACAGTAGTAGCTGTAAGGGTTAGTGTTTACTGTATGTCTCTGTCAGAGGAAGGGGTTTTGGCAGTAGTATCTAGACTGCCTGAGGGTCTACAGTCGGAAGAAAGAAAACCCATAGAAATGAAATAAGAATACCTGTCTACCTCCATGTAGTTTTTGCTTTCCTTTTATGAAAGGGGCCTTGTGGTAAGCTTAGTATTTGGACCACTCATAGGCTACAAACTCTGTCACAATACAGAAAATTGTATTAATTAAACACAATTTAAAACACAAAATTAAATAAACAGCAAATATTCTATAAACAATCAAACAAAACAAACACCTGTATCAATATAAAAATCCCTAGCCTTTCTCCTAAACTGACCCAGAGACAACAACACATCCAGCTGAAACATTACTTGGAGATTATTCCACATGATAGGGCCCTGGTAGGAAAAGGCAGATTTACCCAACTCTGTGGATACACGTGGTCTCCATCATTAACCAACTCTGTGGATACACTTGGAGTCACCATTATTAACCAACTCTGTGGATACACGTGGAGTCTCCATCATTAACCAACTCTGTGGATACACGTGGAGTCTCCAGCATTAACCAACTCTGTGGATACACGTGGATTCTCCAGCATTAATCAACTCTGTGAAACAAAAACAGAATAATTAAGTGACCTACGTGGTTTTAGCGAGGTCCAACCAACTATATGATAAAGGGTGCAGTGGTGACTGTCAAAACTGTCAGATGTTATACATTTTATGATAAATTGTGTCCAAGAGCTTCAAAACACTGGTAGCTGCATTCATGTATATAATATCACCAAACTCTATAACAGGAATGCATGTAGACTGAATGATCTGTTTTCTACTGTTTAATGAAAGGCCCTATGCCTATAGAAGAAGCTCGACTTAATTCTTAATTTCTTCACTAACTCATCAACATGCTTTTTAAAAGACAGCTTTTCATCATTTCAGATATTTATAGGCAGGGACACAATCAATGAGGGCACCATCTAACATACTTATGCACAAATTAATTATTTTTATTTTATTTAACTAGGCAAGTCAGTTAAGAACAAATTCTTATTTTCAATGACAGGCTGGGAACAGTGGGTTAACTGCCTTATTCAGGAGCAGAACAACAGATTTTTACCTTGGGGATTTGATCTTGCAACCTTTCGGTTGCTAGTCCAAAACTCTAACCACTAGGCCACCTGCCGACCACTAGGCCACAAATCATCAGTTACATTATATACATGATTTGGAAAATAGCATGTACTTGGGTTTTACCAGCATTTGTTGCCGCTAATATCTAGTTGATTAGGCCTACATGTCACATTGATTTTGCAAATGCTCAGACAGGGATTCTTGTCTAAGCAGACCGTTATTTACCAACGTAGTATCTCAGCGACGTGCCCTATCCATTAAGATAACGTTGTTGTCAATGTTTTCAGTTAGTATTCCAGTATTCAAGAAAAACGTTTCTTACCTGTATCACACTTTCCTGTTCTTGAGGGGGTCGGCGGGGGTTGCCAAGGCGCCCACGTGCCTAGGAGTGCATATTTGGGAATGAGCATGTCCATTCTCCTGCAACAGTGGAGATTACTTTAAAAACAGTTCTTATAATAGTGTTCATTGACGTGTTTATTTCGTGTTTATTGACGTGTTTATTATCGAGTTTATTGACATGTTTATTGTCGTGTTTATTGATGTGTTTATTGACGTGTTTATTGTGGTGTTTATTGACGTGTTTATTGTCGTGTTTATTGTCGTGTTTATTGTCGTGTTTATTGTCGTGTTTATTGTCGTGTTTATTGACGTGTTTATTGTCGTGTTTATTGACGTGTTTATGGTCATGTTTATTGACGCACTTATTGACGTGTTTACTGTCGTGTTTATTGATGTGTTTATTGACATATTTATTGATGTGTTTACTGTCGTGTTTGTTGTCATGATTATTGATGTATTTACTGTCGTGTTTATTGTTGTTTATTGATTTATTTATTGTTGTGTTTATTGACATATTTATTGTCATTTTTATTTTGTGTTTATTTATGTATTTATTAATGTGTTTATTGATGCATTTATTGTCATGTTTTTGATGTATTCATTGTTGTGTTTATTGACATATTTATTGTTGCGTTTATTTTTGTGTTTATTTGCGTATTTATTTTCATGTTTATTTATGTATTTATTGACGTGTTTATCGACTTGTTTATTGTTGTGTTTATTATTGTGTTTATTGACGTATTTACTGTCGTGTTTATTGACGTGTTTATAGGCATATTTATTGTTGTGTTTACTGTTGTGTTTATTGTCGTATTTATTGACACGTTTTCTTGTCATGTTTATTGATGTGTTTGTTATCGTGATTATTGACATATTTATTGTCGTGATTATTGTCGTGTTTATTGATGTATTTATTGTCATGTTTATTGATGTATTTATTGTAGTGTTTATTGATGTATTTATTGTTGTGTTTATTGACGTATTTATTGCTGTGTTTGTTTTTGTGTTTGTTTGTGTTTATTTTCTTGTTTATTGATGTATTTATTGACGTGTTTATTGTTGTATTTATTGACTTTTTTATTGTCATGTTTATTGATATGTTTATTGTCATGTTTATTGACGTATTTATTGTCATGGTTATTTTTGTTTTTATTGACGTATTTATTGACATGTTTATTGTTGTGTTTATTGTCGTATTTATTGTCATGTTTCTTGTTGTGTTTATTGGATTATTTATTGTCTTGTTTATTGACATATTTATTGTCATGTTTATTGACGTATTTATTGTCATGTTTATTAATGTAATTATTGTCATGTTTATTAACGTATTTATTGTCATGTTTATTGTCGTGTTTAATGACATGTTTATTGATGTATTTATTGTCATGTTTATTTATGTATTTATTGTCATGTTTCTTGTTGTGTTTATTGGATTATTTATTGTCTTGTTTATTGACATATTTATTGTCATGTTTATTGACGTATTTATTGTCATGTTTATTAATGTAATTATTGTCATGTTAATTGACATATTTATTGTCATGTTTATTGGCTTGTTTATTGACGTATTTATTGATGTATTTATTGTCATGTTTATTGACGTATTTATTGTCATGTCTTTTCTTGATATTTAGCCTACCTCTTGTGATTTGGAAGGCACGTATTCATGTATTGAGTCGTTTTGTGCCAACAATAATATGGTAATGCGAACGAAAATTTGGAATAACATAGGCTATCTACCTGACACCTCCTGTTTATGGGGATAGTATGTTGCAAACACCTTTTTTTGTCAGGCTTTCTTACACAGAAGGCACAGTATTTCAGTTAGTTGGTTTCAGCTCTTCAGATGAAGTGCACCCATAGACATAGAATTATTCACCTATATGAATCCCTCCTGTGCCTACCTATCACCTCCCTTGGCCGTGAGACACGGTACCCTTTGACACCATCATGAAGCCTATACAAAATTGTCTTTATAACAACATCATAAACTCAGCGTTGATGTCCCAGTTGGATGAATGGTTTGAGCAGTCAGCGTACATTGCCCCTGGTCCTCTCTCTCTGACTGACGAGATGCTATCGTCAGTTAGCTCCAAGGGCTAGCATAGCAGTAGTGCTGATGGCCTGCAAGCCTCTCCAACTCTCAGTGTGTTTGGGGAAGGGATTTAGTTCTTAGTCCTAACATGACCTTCAGGCTCCATGAGGGATGGGGCTTTGTGCTACAACGTGATTACAGACAGTAGGCCTACTACATGGTCTAGGTGGACTTCTGTGTAAACCCCAGTGGCTGGTAGTTTGACCAGACATGCCTCAATTCAAGAGCACACAGTGATGCCCTAAACCAAACTCTGTAGACTGTATACCCCGCCATTGATGTTACAATATTTAATTGTGTAATTATTCATTCGTCTATGGAATAGAAGCTCTCTCTCACTGTAAGTTTCTACAGGTGAAGTAACGTAAGGCCTGTTTTTTTCAGACCTACATCGGACACATTCTCCTCCTGGTCAATCCTAACAAAGACCTCCCCATCTACTCTACACTCGTGAGTATCTCACTACACACTACAACAGGGGTGGGGGCCATAAAACATCTGTACTCACCATTTTGTTTTTGTACAAATATATTTTAAATGTAACCTTTATTTAACTAGGCAAGTCAGTTAAGAATATATTCTTATTTACAATGACGGCCTACCCCGGGCCAAACCCGGACAACACTGGGCCAATGGGGCGCCATCCTATGGGACCCCCAATCACAGCCAGATGTGATAGAGCCTGGATTCGAACCAGGGACTGTAGTGACACCTCTTGCACTAAGATGCAGTGCCTTAAACTGCTGGGCCACTCAGGGAGCCCCTGATGGATTGCAGTGACTCGTGGGTCTGCGTACCCACATCAATACCCATGCATACAGTCAGAGCCGGCCCTAGCCTTTTGGGGGCCCTAAGCAAAATGTTCCGCCAGTTGCCCATCCCTGCACTACAAGATGCAGTAATACATATGTTTATTTCCTCAACCTATGGGGTAGCTTGGATTTGTCTAAGGTTTTATTGGCCTATATCTCTACTGTGTACAGTTGAAGTCGGAACTTTACATACACTTTAGCCAAATACATTTAAACTCAGTTTTTCACAATTCCTGACATTTAATCCTAGTAAAAAGGCCCTGTTTTAGCTCAGTTAGGATCACCACTTTATTTTAAGAATGTGAAATGTCATAATAATAGTAGAGAGAATGATTTATTTCAGCTTTTATTTCTTTCATCACATTCCCAGTGGGTTCGAAGTTTACATACACTCAATTAGTATCTGGCAGCATTTCCTTTAAATTGTTTAACTTGGGTCAAACGTTTCGGGTAGCCTTCCCCAAGCTTCCCACAATAAGATGGGTGAATTTTGGCCCATTCCTCCTGACAGAACTGGTGTAACTGAGTCAGATTTGCTCCTTGCTCGCACAAGCTTTTTCAGTTCTGCCCACAAATGTTCTATGGGATTGAGGTCAGGGCTTTGTGATGGCCACTCCAATACCTTGACTTTGTTGTCCTTAAGCCATTTTGCCACAACTTTGGAAGTTTGCTTGTGGTCATTGTCCATATGGAAGACCGATTTGCGACATTGCTTTAACTTCCTGACAGATGTCTTGAGATGTTGCTTCAATATATCCACATAAATTTCCTACCTCATGATGTCATCTATTTTGTGAAGTGCACCAGTCCCTCCTGCAGCAAAGCACCCCCACAACATGATGCTGCCACCCCCGTGCTTCACGGTTGGGATGGTGAACTTCGGCTTGCAAGCCTCACCCTTTTTCCTCCGAACATAACGATGGTCATTATGGCCAAACAGTTCTATTTTTGTTTCATCAGACCAGAGGACATTTCTCCAAAAAGTACGATCTTTGTCCCCATGTGCAGTTGCAAACCTTAGTCTGGCTTTGTTATGGCGGTTTTGGAGCAGTGGCTTCTTCCTTGCTAAGCGGCCTTTCAGGTTATGTAGATATAGGACTCGTTTTACTGTGGAAATCGATACTTTTGTACCTGTTTCCTCCAGCATATTCACAAGGTCCTTTGCTGTTGTTCTGGGATTGACTTGCACTTTTCGCACCAAAGTACGGTAATCTCTAGGAGACAGAACACTTCTCCTTCCTGAGCGGTATGACAGCTACGTGGTCCCATGGTGTTTATACTTGCATACTATTGTTTGTACAGATGAACGTGGTACCTTCAGGCGTGGAGGTCTACAATTTTCTTTCTGAGGTCTTGGCTGATTTATTTAGATTTTTTCATGATGTCAAGCAAAGAGGCACTGAGTTTGAAGGTAGGCCTTGAAATACATCCACAGGTACACCTCCAATTGACTCAAATTATGTCAATTAGCCTATCAGAAGCTTGTAAAGCCATGACATAATTTTCTGTCTAAAGGCACAGTCAACTTAGTGTATGTAAACTTCTGACCCACTGGAATTGTGATGCAGTGAATTATAAGTGAAATAATCTGTCTGTAAACAATTGTTGGAAAAATTACTTGTGTCATGCACAAAGTAGATGTACTGACCGACTTGCCAAAACTATAGTTTGTTAACAAGACATTTGTGGAGTGGTTGAATAACGAGTTTTAATGATTCCAACCGACTTCGACTGTATCTTGTCAGTCATGGAGAGTGTGTATTGAATTCCCTGTTGGCTGTGTCATTAGTCTAGTATGAATGGCTGAAATCTGGCCTTGATGTGGACCATTAATAATGCACTCTTCCTGTTAGTGGTACACAGTGGAGGTCTGACTGCATTATACACCAGCCAGGCCACACACATATACACACACACACACAAACATACACACACACACACACACACACACACTGTATATCTGCTGGGCCGTAGCCTAGACAGGCGTTTATGGTGTGCGCACACGTATCTTACTGTATCAGACAGGCATTTACATAACGCTGACAGAAACCTGTCTCTTTCAGTGTTTACATAAAGTACACATGTAATCTCTCTTAGACAGGCTCTTAGCTATGTCTGACACGGGCTTTCCACATGGTAGGCTATGTCTGACACAGGCTTTCCACATGGTAGGCTATTTCTGACACAGGCTTTCCACATGGGAGGCTATGTCTGACACAGGCTTTCCACATGGTAGGCTATTTCTGACACAGGCTTTCCACGTGGTAGGCTATGTCTGACACAGGCTTTCCACGTGGTAGGCTATGTCTGACACAGGCTAAGTGGTAGGCTATGTCTGACACAGGCTTTCCACGTGGTAGGCTATGTCTGACACAGGCTAAGTGGTAGGCTATGTCTGACACAGGCTATGTGGTAGGCTATGTCTGACACAGGCTACGTGGTAGGCTACGTGGTAGATGTACCTCACGTGGTGTATCTGCCATAACCTGCCTTGTGTGGCTAAAATGGCCATGACAGCTGAACAGTTCCATCAGGGGGACAAGCTGTTCTCACTGTCTGAAGATATACAATACAACCAGATGACTATCATCACTCCGCCCACTGCCCTAATGGGGTGGGTGTGTGTGTGTGTGTGTGTGTGTGTGTGTGCGTGTGCGTGCGTGCGTGCGTGCGTGCAGGGGATGGGGTTGGGGTACCCCTAGCTGGGTTTGGAGAGATGCCCAACTGCCCTGTCAGTGCTATCGCACCCCATATCTGTACCTCACGTCAGAATTAGACGTTAATCCATGCTTCTCAAATGTCAAATTTCAGAATGTTAAGTTTAGGCATTAACTTCAAATTTTTAAGGTTAGGGTTATGTTCCGGCAAATCTCAGAAATCTTAAGGTTAGGCATTAACTCTGAATGGTTAAGGTAAGGGTTAACGTTTGAGATATCAAAAACATATTTCTATCATTGGATTTGAACTTGCCACCTTTGGAATAAGAGCGAGATGCTTACAGCCGTCCGCCATCCCTGTCTACAATGCCTGAACAAAACCAAAACCGACTTTAACATAACAGCGCTCACTGTTGCCTCTAGTGGCCGGTTTTTACATCACATGGATGGACATCGATTATTGACTTGTATCATGGTTGACCTGGCTGAATTTAACACACCTTGCCCGCCTTGCGCACACTCTCCACCTGAGAGAGTGAGAGGGATATATTTCACAAAATGTGTGAAAAACTGTTAACCGGCTGTCACCCGCTAACATATGTCACTTTACCCCAAAAACAACCTCCATCCTCTCTTCCCATCCAAACTCAGTGCCCACTCATATCTGCTAGGTGATGGGGCAGAAGTTTGGGGTTGTTAGAGGCTGGCTTGGTAAAGGAACCAGAGGCCGGGTTTGGTACTGTGGCAAGGCCTAGGCAGAGTAGTGTGGTATTTGAAGCTGGGTTTTTTTTTTGGGGGGGGGGGGTTGCTGGACTGGTGAATGTTTTATTTTACAGGTTGGGTTTTGGGGTTGGTATTGCTTGTGGGCATTGGATGTAGTGTAAGAATGGGCTTTAACACTATGCTCTCTAAATTCTTCTATTCTCTCTTTATCCCTCTTTCTCTCCCTCTCTCTTTCTCTCTCTTTCTCTCTCTCTCTCTCTCTGACTCTCTCTCTGACTCTCTCTTTCTCAATTCAATTCAAGGGGCTTTATTGGCATGGGAAACTTATGTTAACATTGCCAAAGCAAGTGAAGTAAATAGTATGCAAAAGTGAAATAAACAATGAAAATGAACAGTAAACATTACATTCACAGAAGTTCCAAAAGAATAAAGACATTACAAATTAATTGACTACAGCTCAGCGTTCAACACCATAGTACCCTCAAAGCTCATCACTAAGCTAAGGATCCTGGGACTAAACACCTCCCTCTGCAATTGGATCCTGGACTTCCTGACGGGCCGCCCCCAGGTGGTGAGGGTAGGTAGCAACACATCTGCCACGCTGATCCTCAACACTGGAGCTCCCCAGGGGTGCGTGCTCAGTCCCCTCCTGTACTCCCTGTTCACCCACGACTGCATGGCCAGGCACGACTCCAACACCATCATTAAGTTTGCAGATGACACAACAGTGGTAGGCCTGATCACCGACAACGACAAGACAGCCTATAGGGAGGAGGTCAGAGACCTGGCCGTGTGGTGCCAGGACAACAACCTCTCCCTCAACGTAACCTAGACTATGCTCTACTAACACCTGATGTCCTTTTCCTCCTGGCTCGTGCGGGGGTAAGAGTAGCTGCCCCGACATCACCTCGTCCAACTCTCGAAGTTCAAGGAACCACAGGTGTAGTTGTTGTTCGATCTTACCAGGTTTGTGTGGTTCTGTCAGCACTTCTCCCGTGCTGTTTCGGATAAGGTGGAGTCCTCTGATTTTTCTAAACCGTACCCTGCTGAGATCCTCAAAAGGTTCTACAGCTGCAACATCGAGAGCATCCTGACTGTTTGCATCACTGCCTGGTACGGCAATTGCTCCACCTCTGACCGCAAGGCACTACAGAGGGTAGTGCGTACGGCCCAGTACATCACTGGGGCTAAGCTGCCTGCCATCCAGGACCTCTACACCAGGCGGTGTCAGAGGAAGGCCCTAAAAATTTTCAAAGACCCCAGCCACACCAGTCATGACTGTTCTCTCTACTACCGCATGGCAAGTGGTACCGGAGTGCCAAGTCTAGGACAAAAAGGCTCTCAACAGTTTTTTTTTACTCCTGAACAGGTAATCAAATGGCTATCTGGACTTCTTGCATTGTGCCCCCCCCCCCGCTGCTGCTACTTTCTGTTTATTATATATGCGTAGTCACTTTAACTATACATTAATGTACATACTACCTCAATTGGACCGACCAACCAGTGCTCCCGCCCATTGGCTAAACGGGCTATCTATCTGCATTGTGTAACACCACCCGCCAACCCCTTTTTTACGCTACTGCTACTCACTGTTCATCATATATGCATAGTCACTTTAACCATAACTACATGTACATATACTACCTCAATCAGCCTGACTAACCGGTGTCCGTATGTAGCCTCGCTACTTATATAGCCTCGCTACTTTTATAGCCTCGCTACTGTATGTAGCCTCGCTACTGTATGTAGCCTGTCTTTTTCTACTGTTGTTTTTATTTATTTTCTTACCTATTGTTCACCTAATACCTTTCTTTTGCACTATTGGTTAGAGCCTGTAAGTAAGCATTTCACTGTAAGGTCTACACCTGTTGTATTCGGTGCACGTGACAAATAAACTTTGATTTGATGTATATATACAGTGTTGTAACGATGTACAAATGGTTAAAGTACAAAAGGGAAAATAAATAAGCATAAATATGGGTTGTATTTACAATGGTGTTTGTTCTGCACTGGTTGACCTTGTGGCAACAGGTCACAAATCTTGCTGCTGTGATTGCACACTGTGATATTTCACCCAGTAGATATGGAAGTTTATCAAAACTGGGGTTGTTTTCTAATTCTTTGTTGATCTGTGTAATCTGAGGGAAATGTGTGTCTCTAATATGGTCATACATTGGGCAGCAGGTTAGGAAGTGCAGCTCAGTTTCCACCTAATTTTGTGGGCAGTGTGCGCATAGCATGTCTTCTCTTGAGAGCCAGGTCTGCCTACGGCGGCCTTTCTCAATAGCAAGGCTATGCTCACTGAGTCTGTAGATTGTCAAAGCTTTCCTTAAGTCAGTCACAGTGGTCAGGTAATCTGCCACTGTGTACTCTCTGCTTGGGGCCAAATAACATTATAGTTTGCTCTGTTTTTATTTCCAATGTGTCAAGTAATTATCTTTTTGTTTTCTCATGATTTGGTTGGATCTAAATGTGTTGCTGTCCTTGGGCTCTGTGGGGTCTGTTTGTGTTTGTGAACAGAGCCCCAGTACCAGCTTGCTTAGGGGACTCTTCTACAGGTTCATCTCTCTGTTGGTGATGGCCTTGTTATGGAAGGTTTGGGAATCGCTTCCTTATAGGTGGTTGTAGAATTTAACGTCTCTTTTCTGGATTTTGATAATTAGCAGGAATTGGCCAAATTCTGCTCTGCATGCATTATTTGGTGTTCTACGTTGTACACAGAGGGTACATGAAAAGTCTCAATTTGGTGTTTGTCCCATTTTGTGAATTATTGGTTGGTGAGCGGACCCCAGACCTCACAACCATAAATGGCAATGGGTTCTATAACTGATTCAAGTATTTTTAGACTGATCCTAATTGGTATGTCGAATGTCATGTTCCTTTTGATGGCTTAGAATGCCCTTCTTGCCTTGTCTATCAGGTCGTTCACAGCTTTGTGGAAGTTACCTGTGGCGCTGATGTTTAGGCCAAGGTATGTATAGTTTTTTGTGTGCTCTAGGGCAACGGTGTCTAGATTGAATTTGTATTCGTGGTCCTGGCAACTGGACCTTTTTTGGAACACCATTATTTTGGTGTTCCAGGGCCCAGGTCTGGCAGAATCTGCGCAGAAGATCTAGGTGCTGCTGTAGGCCCTCCTTGGTTGGGGACAGAAGCACCAGATCATCAGCAAACAGTAAACATTTGACTTCAGATTCTAGTAGGGTGAGGCCGGGTTCTGCAGACTTTTCTAGTGCCCTCGCGAATTCGTTGATATATATGTTGAAGAGGGTGGGGCGTAAGCTGCATTCCTGTCTCACCCCACGGCCCTGTGGGAAGAAATGTGTGTGTTTTTTGCCTATTTTAACTGCACACTTGTTGTTTATGTCCATGGATTTTATAATGTCGTATGTTTTTCCCCGAACACCATTTTCCATCAATTTGTACAGCAGACCCTCATGCCAAATTGAGTCGAAGGCTTTTTTGAAATCAACAAAGCTTGAGAAGACTTTGCCTTTGTTTTGGCTTGTTTGCCAATTAGGGTGTGCAGTGTGAATATGTGGTCTGTTGTACGATAATTTGGTAAAAAGCCAATTTGACATTTGCTCAGTACGTTGTTTTCACTGAGGAAATGTACTAGTCTGCTGTTAATGATAATGCAGAGGATTTTCCCAAGGTAGCTGTTGACTCATATCCCCCGGTAGTTATTGGGGTCAAAATTGTCTCCACTTTTGTGGATTGTGGTGATCAGTCCTTGGTTCCAAATATTGGTTAAGTTAAGAATTATGTTAATGAGTTTAAGTATAGCCAATTGGAATTTGTTGTCTGTATATTTGATCATTTCATTGAGGATACCATAAACACCACAGGCCTTTTTGGGTTGGAGGGTTTTTATTTTGTCCTGTAGTTCATTCAAGGTAATTGGAGAATCCAGTGGGTTCTGGTAGTCTTTAATAGTTGATTCTAAGATTTGTATTTGATCATTATGTATGTGTTATTGCTGTTTGTTCTTTGTTATAGAGCCAAAAAGATTGGAGAAGTGTTTTACCCATATATCTCCATTTTGGATAGATAATTATTCGTGTTGTTGTTTGTTTAGTGTTTTCCAATTTTCCCAGAAGTGGTTAGAGTCTATGGATTGTTCAGTTACATTGAGCTGACTTCTGACAAGCTGTTGCTTCTTTTTCCGTAGTGTATTTCTGTATTGTTTTAGTGAAGGCGTAGACTCATGTTTTCCGGGTCTCTATGTTTTTGGTTGGACAGGTTTTTCAATTTCTTTCTTAGATTTTTGCATTATTCATCAAACCATTTGTCATTGTTAATTTTCTTCAGTTTTCTATTTGAGATTTTTTGATTTGATAGGGAAGCTGAGAGGTCGAATGTACTGTTAAGATTTTCTACTGCCAAGTTTACACCTTCACTTTTACAGTGGAACGTTTTGTCCAGGAAGTTGTCTAAAAGGGATTGAATTTGTTGTTGCCTAATTGTTTTTTCGGAGGTTTCCAAATTACATTTCTTGCATCTATAGCATTTCTTAATATTACTCAGTTCCTTTGGTTTTGATGGCTCATGATTGAGTATTGCTCTGTTCAAGTAGACTGTGATTTTGCTGATGTCTGGTAGGGGTGTCAGTGGGCTGACTGAACGCTCTGAGAGACTCTGGGCTGAGGTCAGTGATAAAGTAGTCTACAGTACTACTGCCAAGAGATGAGCTATAGGTATACTTACCATAGGAGTCCCCTCGAAGCCTACCATTGACTATGTATATACCCAGCGTGTGACAGAGCTGCAGGAGTTGTGACCCGTTTTTGTTGGTTATGTTGTCATAGTTGTGCATATGGGGGTGGGAACGCGGTCACCTCCAGGCAGGTGTTTGTCCCCCTGTGTGCTGAGGGTGTCAGGTTCTTGTCCGGTTCTGGCATTTAGGTCGCCACAGACCAGTACATGTCCCTGGGCCTGAACATTATTGATTTCCCCCTCCAGGATGGAGAAGCTGTCTTCATTAAAGTATGGGGATTCTAGTGGGGGGATATAGGTAGCACAAAGGAGGACATTTTTCTCTGCTAAGATCATTTCCTTTTGAATTTATAGCCAAATGTAAAATGTTCCTGTTTTGATTAATTTAATGGAGTGAGTTAGGTCTGAGTGAGTTAGGTCTGCTCTATACCAAATTAGCATACCCCCTGAGTCCCTTCCCTGTTTCACACCTGGTAGTTTGATGGATGGGACTACCAGCTCTCTGTAACCTAGAGCGCAACCAGTGGGTCCGTCTCCTCTATACCATGTTTCTTGTAGGATGACAATGTCTGTATTTCCGATTTCTTTCATGAAGTCCAGGTTCCTGCTCTTTAGGCCAAAGGCAGATGACCTCAGGCCTTGGATATTCCAGGATGAGATAGTGAAGGCTTTGTGTTCCATAAAGTGTCCAATGTTTTTCGTCGTGTGGTTTGGCCTCAGGCAGTAAGTGTGAGCAGAACCTGCTGAGAATCTGGTACATGCCATTGGCTTGGGCTAGTGTAAGAGTGGGGGTTGGGCCTGTTTGCCCCCTCATGGCCTGGGTGTATATGTGACTTCCATGTTGAGGCCTTCTTTGCGGGGGTGAGGTGCATGGGGTGGGCAGGAGGGGCATAGTTCTGATCTGAGGGGGCCTAAATGGGGTGTGGGCATGTTTGACTTGGGGGGGGGTGTTGATTGGTTGGGGTGGGGGTGTGTATGTGGCTGGTGGTGCTGTGGTCTGGAGGTGGGTCTTCTAGGCATGGGTCCTCTATTTGTAGGTCCAGGGGGAGTCCCACAGGTCTGGGAGAGTGTCCCGCTGGTCTGGGCGGGGTGTCTATTGATCTGTTGCTCCTATGTGAAGTGTTGGGGCTGCGTTTGAGAGCGATGTCCTTTAGAGTCAGGGCGAATGTGGGCACGGCTGCCTTGTATAGGTTGACCTGATCATAGAGGCTGTTCAAGTCCAGGGTGGAGTGGTGGGCCAGGAAAACATTTGGTTTTGAGGCACAGTTATGGGAAATACTTGCTGTATGGTAGCAGGGTGGAAGTATTTTTGTGGTAGCAGGGTGGAGATAACCACATGGGGAAAGTAGAAGAAGCTTTTTCAATTACTCCCTTCAGTGCTGTGGCCACCCTTTCCTGCTGTGTTCTCAGGTTGTTTGTGCCTGTGTGTTTTATTATGTGGCTAGGTGAACCTAGTTGGTCCACAGACAGAAGGTCTAGGGCGCGCTGGGTGTTTGGACACCAGAGTTTAGACACACTGTGTTTGGAAAAAGTTTTTTTTCTTGTATATATTTCCCATTTCAGTCCATAAGTAGTACAATCTGTGTCTTGTGTATGTCCTCGGAGGGTGTGGGGGGGTTGTCAGGAGGGCAATCAGGGTGGCTGACAGGGGGGGGTGCTCAGAGGGGGTGAGATCCCTGGGTCGGTGCTGACTGGAGTGTAATCACCTGCTGTTCCAGCTCTACCTGCCTTATCTCCAGCTGGGTAAATGTATCCTTCATTTCAATGAGGGAGTAGTACTCTGTGCTGGGAGGTTGACTTTCCGCTTGGGATTGCTCATCTGTGGGGTTATGTAATGAAGAGGTCTGGTCTGACCCGCTCGGGGTGGGGGTATCTTTCTCAAGCGAGAGCTTCTCCTGTCGGGCTAATTCTTTGATTAGGTGAAAGTCCAGCTGAAACTGTTTTGGGTTTCCTTGTAACTATTACTGTTCCAGACTTATAGAGATTTATTTTTGGTGACTCAGAGTCCTCGTTGTCTAGTATCCTGAGTTTCCACCCCTCGTTAACACCCCCTCTCTTAACAGAGGGGTAGCATGCTAATATATCACTGTTCCATGCCAGGGGATGGTCTTTGTGGAAGATGAGGTTGCTGATGTTCCCATTTTAATAATAGTCAGCAAAAAGTGTCTCTTGATTTTCCATAAGGAGCTTCATTTTGTGATCTTTTCTTGCCTTATCATTCTTTACATACACAGGGTACTGTATTTTAATGACCTCTGAACAGCAGGAGGCAGCTTCTAAGGCCTCTCCATTTGGTTGGAGTAGACTGTTCGACTCTCCTGCCATTGTTGGGCTAAAGGGATTTGACACCTCTCACTTGACACGTCAGGGCTAACTGAAGTTGTATCAAGCTTGGCAGCCTTAATTTAGCATTCAGTCCTTATAAAGTCATGTAATGTATTTTTCTTCTTGGCTTTTGGAAATAAAATATAGCTTCAAACTAAACATTACTCACTCAGTTCCAGGTTGGATGGTGTTTTCAGGTTTCTGTTGTTTTCCAGAGCATTTGCTGTATAAGGCTAGAGTAATAATCTTTGGTAGTTGTAAGCCTTCCAGGTGATTCCGTAATTCCATCCAAAATCAGGTTGTAGGTTTTGAGTTTTGATTTGGAGTGAAGGTTGTAGAGGGTAGCATCCTGTAAATGTTCCTGACAAAAAATCAAATTTTTGCAGGAGCAAAAATCATGACCTCTCTCTATATCTCTCTCTTCCTGACTCTCTCTCTCTGAATCTCTCTGACTCTCTCCGACTCTCTCCCTATCTCTCTCTGTCTATACCTCTCTCCCTCTCTCTGTCTATACCTCTCTCCCTCTCTCTGTCTATACCTCTCTCCCTCTCTCTGTGTCTATCTCTCTCTCCCTCTCTCTTGTCTATACATCTCTCCCTCTCTCTATCTATCTCTCCCTCTCTCTGTCTATACCTCTCTCCCTCTCTCTATCTATCTCTCCCTCTCTCTGTCTATACCTCTCTCTATCAGGTGAGTCAGTTGTATCTGAGTTCCTCAGGGCGTTTGTGCTCCTCTCTGCCTCCTCACATCTTCTCCTCAGCGGAGAGAGCCTACCACATGATGCTGCAGGAGCGACGTCCACAATGCTTCATCCTCAGGTAAACACGCATATTCAAATGCATGCACATGTGCAAACCTGCACACACACAATCACTAAACAAGTGCCAGTATCACCTCCGTGAGAAAGCATTAGTATTTCATTCATATCATTAACTCCAATCAGTTAATGATTTAGAGTCAGTTAATGATTTAGAGTCAGTTAATGATTTAGAGTAGGTGAATGGTGAAGTATGGGCCACTGCCCAATTTGTCCAAACCCACCCCGGCAGGTCAGTTAAGCGCTCCCAGAGAGATTAATGGTTCTGGGAGCCTAGGCGCAGCCTGCTCTTTTCTTTGTGCCTGGCTGGACGGAGGCAGCTTCCTGATTGCAATTATATCCCGTTCCGGCTCTCCATCGCCGTTCCCGCTGAGTCGCAGCGGATCTGGTAGTGAGTTAATGCACTTTGGCCGCCGGCTATCCATTAAACACACACACAACAAAAACACACATACACACCTCAACCTCATATACATGCTCCACTGAGCTGGAAGCAGTCAAAATGTTAGGTCCCTCAAGGGCAGGGTATACACACACACACACACACACACACACACACACACACACACATATGCATTCTGTACACATGAGGCCAGGGTATAGACACATGCCTAGAAGCACAAAAGACCCTTCGAATCGAATAAAGCCATGTAAATAAAAAGAGGGGTAAACGACTCTGGACTTCAAACTCTCAGCATAGTCATTAGTAGGAGGACTAAATGATGCACACACACACACACACACACACACACTCAAAGACACACACAGCGCCGTCATTAGTGGGGGCTTAAATGACCTTCGAAAGCCATCTGCTAAGTGATACATAGCTGGTCTCTGCTCTGTGTGTGTGTGTGTGCGTGTCTTTGTGTCCATGTTCTGTAGTTAGACAGACCTTACAGTCAACCTAACTGTTAGTTCAAGTCCCCCATGGAGCAGAGTAGTGTACTTCACCACAGTCCACCTAACCTGAATGACCTCAGTGAGATGCCCAGTGGATGGATCACCCTTATAGCCATAGGCTGTGTTGTTATGATAGTGTCCACTTGATAATTAACACCATTGTAATGGCTAGCTGCAGGATTCTGAACTTAGAAGTGAATGGAAATGGGGGATGAAAAATAGGAGGAGTGGGATGGAGGTGACAGATGTAGCCTACACCCTGATGACTCACTCTACTGCACACATCCATTCATCTGAGACCAGGAACAATGTGGAAACACACATGGACACACTCACATACACATATGGACACAAACAGACACACAAAAATCTGTTTTTATTTATACTTGCCTCTCTCTCTCTCTCTACAGTGGGGAGAGTGGTTCTGGGAAGACGGAGGCCTGTAAACACATAGTGAGACACCTGGCAGTGAGGTCCAGCCCCAAAGGCTTCTCTCTTGAGCCCAGGATGAAGCACGTGAGTCTGGGTTACTCTACACAGACTGAGCACCTGGCCCTGGTTGTCCTAAAACGATTCATCCTCTAGGAGGACAATGGAAGTTGAATAGAAAATGTTCACTGATGAAGGCTTCAATGCTGAGACGCATTGGGTTTTTATAATAAAAAGCCATTTTCCATTGATCTTCTATTGTCTTCCATGAGTGGCTGAATATTTCTCACACTTCCCGTATGTGCTTTCTTTCATGCACCTTGGTTGGACTGTGATAGCGACTGACCTTTGTTCTCTTTATCACCAGACACACTCAATACCAGAGAGGGTAGACAGGCAGGCAGACAGGCAGACAGACAGGTAGCCTGTCTGCCTGTTACAGAGTCCCTGTGGTGTAGGGGTTCGAGATATGTATTCACGGAACAAATGATCTGTGTTAGTGCGGTGGTCTGTACATGAAACCCCTAGGCTGTTACAGGCTATTTTATTTCCTTGATCGCCATCACTAGGTTTTGTATGATCACTCAGGCCCATTGTGTTTGTAATTGGCCCATATAGAGAGAGCATCCAAATGCCACCGGCCAAGTATTCAGTCTGAAAGGGTTCTGTGGAAAGTGTACTGAGCGTCAGGTAGCCTAGTGGTAGAGCATTGGGCCAGTAACCGAAAGGTCGCTGCTTTGAGAAATTGAGAAATCAGTTTATGTGCCCTTTAACAAGCCACTTAACCCTAATTTGCTCCAGGGTGGCCATACTACTATGGCTGACCCTGTAAAACAAAACATAGAGGAGTACAATGGGCAGGAAATGACCCTAGCAACCATCATATGAGCAGCCGTTATGAACAGGACATTGTTTGAGAATGTTTTATACTCAGTGATCAATTGCAATGATACAGTATTATACCAGTCTGTGTGAAAGCATCGGATTAAAAGAGCACTTTAGTAAGACGAAGGACGACTGTTATTGCATTCAACCTTACACTGACATATTGTCAGAAATATCCTGGTTTTATGTAATATTGTTGCCTAGCACGCGTGGGAATCTTTCTTGCAGTGGATGTTTGAAGATTTGAAGAACCTAGCAGAAGTCCCTGTTATAAACCAGGCACTGTTTCATTGGACTAACTGTGATGACCTTAACATACAAAGCATCATTGTTTAACAGGGAAGATAGAAAAGCTGTTGCTTGTCCATAGTGGAGCTGTATGTATGCAGACAAAGTCATGGTTTGGTGGTAGATAATATATCTGGGTCAGCTCTTACTCAGAGAGCACATGGGGACAATGTCTGACATTGTCAGTCGGGCTATATCGCCCTCTGGTGGTAAGAAGTGGTATTGTGACAGTCAGTATTTCAAACTCATGCACCCTCTTCAGTGGACTTCAATGAACCAAACGAGCAGATAAATTCACACTAATTCGATTGTGCATCTATGGTGATGGCATGGCATGTTCATAGATGCACAATCGAATTAGTGTGAATTTATCTGCTCGTTTGGTTCATTGAAGTCCACTGAAGAGGGTGCATGAGTTTGAAATACTGACTGTCACAATACCACTTCTTACCACCAGAGGGCGATATAGCCCGACTGACTGAATGTCAGACATTGTCCCCATGTGCTCTCTGAGTAAGAGCTGACCCAGATATATTATCTACCACCAAACCATGACTTTGTCTGCGTACATACAACTAATGTTGTAAAAGACTATTGTAGCTGGAAACGGCTGATTTTTATGGAATATCTACATAGGCGTACAGAAGCTCATTATCAGCAACCATCACTCCTGTGTTCCAATGGCACGTTGTGTTAGCTAATCCAAGTTTATCATTTTAAAAGGCTAATTGATCATTAGAAAACCCTTTTGCAATTATGTTAGCACAGCTGAAGACTGTTGTTATGTTTAAAGAAGCAATAAAACTGGCCTTCTTTAGACTAGTTGAGTATCTGGAGAATCAGCATTTGTGGATTCGATTACAGGCTCAAAATGTCCAGAAACAAAGACCTTTCTTCTGAAACTCATCAGTCTATTCTTGTTCTGAGAAATGAAGGCTATTCCATGTGAGAAATTGCCAAGAAATGGAAGATCTCACACAACGCTGTGTACCACTCCCTTCACAGATCAGCGCAAACTGTCTCTAACCAGAATAGAAAGAGGAGTGGGAGGCCCCGGTGCACAACTGAGCAAGAAGACAACTACATTAGAGTGTCTAATTTGAGAAGCAGACGCCTCACAAGTCCACAACTGGCAGCTTCATTAAATAGTACCCGCAAAAGACCAGTCTCAACGTCAACAGTGAAGAGGCGACTCTGGGATGCTGGCCTTCTAGGCAGAGTTCCTCTGTCCTGTGTCTGTGTTCTTTTGCCCATCTTAATCTTTTATTTTTATTGGCCAGTCTGAGATATGGCTTTTTCTTTGCAACTCTGCCTAGAAGGCCAGCATCCCAGAGTCGCCTCTTCACTGTTGACGTTGAGACTGGTGTTTTGCGGGTACTATTTGATGCAGCTGCCCATTTTGAGCCTGTAATCGAACCCACAAATGCTTCAGACACTCAACTAGTCTAAAGAAGGCCAGTTTTATTGTTTCTTTAATCAGAACAACAGTTTTCAGCTGTGCTTACATAAATGTGAAATGGTTTTCTAATGATCAATTAGCCTTTAAAAATGATAAACTTGGATTAGCTAACACAACGTGCCATTGGAACACAGGAGTGATGGTTGCTGGTAATGGGCCTCTGTACGCCTATGTAGATATTCCATAAAAAATCTGCCGTTTCCAGCTACAATAGTCATTTACAACATTAACGATGTCTACACTGTGTTTCTGATCAATTTGATGTTATTTTAATGGACAAAAAATGAGCTTTTCTTTCAAAAACAAGAACATTTCTACGTGATCCCAGGATTTTGAACAATAGTGTACATACTGAATAAAAAATATTAAAGCATTATGCAACAATTTCAAAAATGTTACTGAGTTACAGTTCATGTAAGGAAATCAGTCAATTGAAATAAATTCATTTGGTCCTAATCTGTGGATTTCACATGACTGGAAATACAGATATGCATCTATTGGTCACAGATATCTTTTTAAAAAGGGTGTGAATCAGAAAACCAGTCAGTATCTGGTGTGAGCACCATTTTCCTCATTCAATCTAACATCTCCTTTGCATAGAGTTGATCAGGGTGTTGATTGTGGCCTGTGGAATGTTGCCCCACTTCTCTTTAATGGCTTTGTGAAGTTGCTGGATATTCGCGGGAACTTGAACACGCTGTCTTACACGTAGATCCAGAGCATCCCAAACAAGCTCAATGACATGTCTGGTGAGTATGCAGGCCATGGAAGAACTGGGACAGTTTCAGGTTCCAGGAATTGTGTACAGATCCTTGAGACATGGGGCCGTGCATTATCATGCTAAAACATGAGGTCATGGCGGCGGTTGAATGGCACGACAATGGGCCTCAGGATCTTATCACGGTATCTCTGTGCATTTAAATTGATATCGATAAAATGCTATTGTGTTCGTTGTCCGTAGATTATGCCTGCCAATACCATAACTCCACCCCCACCATGGAGCACCCTGTTCACAATGTTGACATCAGCAAACTGCTTTCCAACACAACGCCATACACGTGATCTGCGGCTGTGAGGCTGGTTGGACGTACCGCCAAATTCTATTAAACGACATTAGAGGCAGCTTATGGTAGAGACATTAACATTAAATTCTCTGACAACAGCTCTGGTGGACATTCATTCAGTCAGTATGCCAATTGCACTCTCCCTCAAAACTTGGGACGTCTGTGGCATTATGTTGTGTGACAAAACTGCACATTTTAGAGTGGCCTTGTATTGTCCCCAGCACAAGGTGCACCTGTGTAATGATCATGCTGTTTAATCAGCTTCTTGTTATGCCACACCTGTCAGGTGGATTGATTATCTTGGCAAAGGCTCACTAACAGGGATATAAACACATTTGTGAACAAAATCTGAGAGAAATAAACTTTTTGTATGGATGGAACATTTTTGGGGTCTTTTATTTCAGCTCATTTAATGTGGGACCAACACTTTACATGTTGCATTGATATTTCTGTTCAGTGTATATACTGTATATTTAGTCCAGCAAGTAACAGTGGCTATATGGGTAGTTGTATGGTAGAGTATATTATTATTATTATTATTATTATTATTATTATGGTGTGATTTCAGTGCCAACAGAAATTGTGTGTTGTGGTGGCTTGTAGGTGAACTGTATCCTGGAGGCGTTTGGTCATGCCAGTACTCCTGTGAATGACAACTCCAGTCGCTTCATCAAACTCCTCAGCCTGCAGTACTGTGACAAGAGAAGGACACTACTCAGAGGTACACATACACACAACTGCAGCTTTACCCAGGGGGCAGTGCTATAACTAACAAAGGGTTTACTAACTACACCAGTCAATGTTTACTCAGATGGATAATATACTGGCAGTATTGAAAGGCAGTTTGATGTATGGCCAGCAGGGGGGAGTATAACTCTATGAGTAAACCTGTCGGCCTTCAATGTCTCTCATCCCCTTTGAACCACATTGATGTAGATAGCTTTACTCATACGTAATAGATGTGTATGAAAGCTCCATTTTAACGAAGGTCACTCAAGTTTTTCGTTTGAATAATTTGGTCTGTGGTCTGTGTTTAAGAATCTTGAGTACACATTGGTATCCTAATGGATAATTCTCGTAGGATTGCAATGGGTGTGTAGGTTTACTTAGGTGTTTATATACTGTACATTAGGTGTGTGTGTGCCTACTACTGGTTACATTTGGTTTATAGCTTATTGACAGAGCATGTGTTATTACGTGGATTACATTTGTGTGCGTGTGTGTGTTTAGCGCAGATATACACGTACATGCTGGAGAAGTCCCGGGTGGTCCACCTGCCTAGTCAGCAACACAACTTCAACATCTTCTACCTGATGGCTGAAGGCTTGTCACCTGAAGAGAAGTGTGCCCTGTACCTCAACAACGTCCTAGATCACAGGTTTGTACCTCAACAACGTCCTAGATCACAGGTCTGTACCTCAACAATGTCCTAGATCACAGGTCTGTACCTCAACAACGTCCTAGATCACAGGTCTGTACCTCAACAACGTCCTAGATCACAGGTCTGTACCCCAACAACGTCCTAGATCACAGG